>CANXYC010816596.1:0-12400 GCA_948193065.1 Aleurites moluccanus
TATATATATATATATATATATATATATTTAATTTTTCTATTTTCAAGTTTAATTTTTATTTGATTTTATTGTTTGTAACATAAAGAGAGACACTATATTATTATTGGAGGTGAAAAAATTTAAATTTTAATATATAATTAAACTATTTTCTGAAAATAATGATATATATATTATTAGTCTAAAACTTTGATATATGAAATATAAATAAAAGAAAAACTAATATTTTCTTTTATATTTTTAAAGATTAAAAATTCATCTATCTATTTAACAAAACTTAATAAATTTAAATCAAATCTACTAAATATTAAGTCGAGACATTAGTAAAAAATGAAATATCGCTCTTTATTTATAATAGAATTAATCTTAAATTTTAAAATACATAAGCATCGATTCACATTAAGAGAAGAGACAATTTTTTTTTTTTTTGTTAAATTTATAAATAATTTTTTATAATTATTATTAAGAATGCATATAATTATTAATTGAATAATACTTAAAATGATAAAGCAATTGTTGCTTAACTTAAATAGAAATCCAAGTCTCTTATATACGAATTCTCTCATTCACCAATGTTATGGCTGACTAAGTTATTATTATCATTGAATCTGTTATTATCATTATTAATCGAACTATTTTTATATCAACTATTTGAATTTCACCCCTCTAAATCTTTTTTCTGGGTCCGCCACAGTCTACACACAAGGTCCACTTAATTCTCGTGCTCATCATCAAGCCCATAAATCTTTTTTATCCCACACTATCTGAATGCAGGTCCAATATATGTCGAGCCGAACGTCTAGCGCTCTTTATTTTGACAGATGAGTTGCGTCATACTCCAACAAGGAAAAAATCCAATCAAGTGGATTAATGAATTTTATTAGTGTAATTACTTTAGATGTTAATTCTTACACTCGAAAATATAACGAGTTCATTGCAATTAAAATTCTTTATGCTAAAAAAATTAGAAAATGTTCTTCTCATCTGAAAAAGAAAAATCATTTTTCTTAAAAATAATTTTTTATTAAAAAATAAATATTTTATTTGACCAAAAATCTATAAACACGCACCAATAAGAGGTCATCTAACAAAAGCCTGCCGCCTTCGTACTACAACTACTAAAATGATTTCACCTAAGAATTTGTCGTAAGAGTGCAATCTATAGGCCCCTCACTCGTACAATAAAATTACATGGCCGTCGATCCGATGCGCGTGATGGTTTACTGGAATAGCTGATGCGCGGTGAAAATGACGCGCAAGAGGATATATGTCTGCACCATGGACCAAAGCGTACAGCAGGAGACTGGAGAGGAAGGTTCTAATTGCCACGTCATCATTACGATATAACGATTTCTTTAATTTTTATATAAAATAAAATAAAATCAAAGAAAGTGCAAGTTATTACTTCCTGACAACATTTCAGGTAGCCGTGCAGTATAATAAATTACCCTCGTTTATAAACAATATAACAAAAATGCCATTTTTACCTATCACGTGTCAACGTGTCTAGTTTTCCGCTAGCTGTTTGTTATTTTGTTATTTTTTTATTTTTTTATTTTTTTATATATGGCAAAGTAATACTTTGTTTTTTATTAGATTCCAAATTTTTTAAAAGAAAACGATGTTAAAATTTTTTAAATTTTTAGATTTTTTTCTTTTTAATTTCTGAATTAAATTATAAATAAAGCTAGACAGATTAAAATGTTATATATTCTTTTTTTAGATGATCTAAAAATATTATAAACTAAAAATGTTTTCTAAACATATTATAAATAATATTTTCTGAGAGGTTGAAGAAGAAAACTTTAAAACTGTCTAGGAATAATAATTACTCATGAGCGTAAGTATTCGATGCATGAAAAGGGAAGAAAAAAATTGTGGGTTGATCTTATTCGACTTAAAATAATATAAAAATATTAATTTAATTTTTATTAGGAGTTTTGACGAAAATTAGTTTCTAATAATTTAAAGTGATTGTTATTAAAAGACCATTGATTTTTAAGTAACGTTTATAAGTTGGAAAACCATTAAGCACATTTGTCAATAGTTTAATAACTATAAATAAAATTTATCCAGCTTTAAATGTCTTTCTTTGACCAAGTTTTAGGCACGAGCTTAAAATAAATTTTATATATTAAGATTTCCATTATTGGAAACACAATATTTACCAATTACCTAATATAAAAATGTATTTCTATTCTTTATAATTCTTATAAACGTTAATATTGGTAAAATAATAATAATAATAATTTCATTTGTTTCCTTTCTAAAAAAAAAAAAAAAATCATTTGTTTCCCTTTGTAGAAGGTACAAGTATTAACATTGAATTTTTTACATTCCTCAGCCTTGTGCCAAGCCGAACGATACTAACCGGAACTCAAGTCATTCACGGACGAATTCAAAAGATTTTAAAGCTGGCCCGAGCCCTTGCTGCCATCCTAAGGGAGAGGCATTGTCACCCTCCCTAAGGGTTGCCACTCTGGGCAGTCTAGATTGCCGCCCTTTGGACCTTGCTGTTACCATCTCCTCCAATGATACTTCTCATTCATGTATGTGGCAGCTTCTTTTCAGCACATTTTTATCAATCCCACATTGGAAAATGATGAAACCTAATCCCCTAAACCTCTATTATAAATAGAAAGTCTCCCTCATCTAATTTTAGGCCCCGAAATCATTTTAGATTGAGTTGTCACCAATTGATTTCTTCTTTTCTCCCTCTTTTACTTATCTTTCTTATTTCTTTAGTTCTTCTTGATCTAAAGGGAATTGAGCAAGAGGTAAGTATGAACATTTTGTTTGATATACCTTCCTTGAAAGAAATACAACCAATTGTTATTTCCCTTTGTGGTTCTATCACCCATTTTCTTCAGCATTTTCATAATTAATTGGGTTATATTTGATTGTTGCATGTCATTTAGGTTGTCATTTGGATTTTACGCGGTACTGGTCGCTTATGCATCACCCGTGCCCTAGGACCGTCACGACTTCTGAGATAGGTCGTGACACATACAGAGGTAGCTTGAATCTTCATGGATTAGTAAATCCTAATTTTGATGTTGTTCTTGAATGATGACCATGAGGTGAAATTGAGTTAAATTAAAGTTAATAAAGATGTTTATGAGTTAATTTAAGCTAGAATATGTGGAAATGAGCTATGATTTTATGAAGCATATGAAACATTAATTTTGGATCTTTAAGGATATGAAAGGATTTTTGCTATTTAAGTAAAGTTCAAATTAAATCATGTGATCTATGATGATTATTGATTATATTTGAAAGTTGGAAGTGATTTGTTTATGCTTGTATATTGACCTAGAGATAATATCATTCTTGTGCTTAAGGTGTTTGGTTGGATATTCATGTGATTTTGTTGAAGGAATGAAATTAGTTAAGTTGAACTTGTATGCATGTTAATATAAGACTAAGTATGGATGAATGAAGTTAAGATTATGTTGAGTCTCGTGATTTGGGTAATTACGATTAATATATATATATATATATATATATATATATATATATATATATAAGCAATAATAATAGTATTAGTGAATTAATATGCTTGTTGGGATTAAATTGTGGAGTGATTGAACTATTAAAGGAGGAAGAAACCGTTATGATATTAAAGCCCAATTTGGGCAAGTTATAACTTTGTATTGCTTTTATTGAGAATTATTATTTTTAATAGGGAGATTAGTCTCGTTTTTAGAAGAGATGTTGCCGAATTTTTAATAGAACTTTATGAAATAAAACATAGGAAGGAATTATATGTTATCTTTCTGTCAACAACTATGTGGACTTGATCTTCCCTCCCTTCGAAGTAAATTATTAGTTCTTTTAAGTGAAATATGTGGACAACCTTCATGTGCAGTCCAAATATTAGCTAGTGTAATTATATTTGAACGATAAAAAGGGTTCTATTTGAGATGCACAAAATAAATAAATAAAATATGGGGCCATAGTTAGTTACTCGCAGTGAAACTTCATTTAGCTAAACTCCACGGGTTTGAAAAATTAGCAAATAGTAGATGATTATAATAGATAACAATATCTTATTATATTGTAGAGAATTATTTAATTGTATTGATGAAATTAGTTAGTGTTATTTGGTTTCTAAATTTATAAATGTCATTTTGTATATAATAGGTTTTTGAAAGCTCTTATTATTGAAGATATTAAAAGATTTTATCAGTATAGTAAATTCATATTCATTCCTGTAAGGATGGATGTGATAAATCCTCTCCCACATCTCTATCTCTCGCATTATTGATTCCTCTTTCAATTCTTAGTTTTATCTCTCTTCCCTTCCTTTTCTTTCCTTTTCCACTACTCTTTCTTTCTCCTTTTTCCATGTTCTCTAACCCTATTGGAAATCCATATCAACACTTTGATTTTGTTAGAATCAATTTGTTGATGGGTACTTACTTTAACCACAATAAAGCTTCTCAATTGGTCAATTCCTTAATTTCCAAACCAATATTTATTGGTATTGGCGTCGTTATATTTATTAGTAATTAGTTAATATTAAGGATAAATTTGTTGTTGAAATATGTAATCCTTATTGCAATATTTGCAATGTTTCGAATAGTATCAGAGTTTTGATGTGAAAATAAAGACTTTGAATGTAGTCATCAGTTTTATTTAGTGTTTGAATAACTTGTTGAATTTGGATAAATTTTAGAATTTATTTCTAGCTATGAGGGGATCAATCGAAGTTTTAAATAGTAGGAATGAGGCTACAATATAAGTATAGAGCCCTAGTTTCTATGGTGTTAGTCGGTGGATATTTTAGGGCTATAGGTAGATGGTTAGATAATTAGGATTTAGGAATTGGAAAAGAGATAAAGAGAGGATGACAGAAAGAAAGAATATTGGGAAAGAGTTCAAATATGCTTCTTATATTTATCTTAAACAGCACATCGCCTTTTTCTTTTTGAAGTTGCAAAAATGACCCTAACCTTTTTCTGAAGACACAAAAATAATCTCGACGTTACGAAAATAGCTCATCTCATCCCTCTCTCTTTTAATCATTTGTTAACTCTCTTTCTCTCTTTCTTCTTTTCTCTAGTACAAAAATGACATTGACATTTTTTTGAAGACTAAAAAAAGACCCTGACATTATAAAAATATTCTCAAATTATCTTGACATTTTTTTGATGACTTGAAAATAATTCTGATATTATAAAAATACTCTTTCTTTTTATTTGTGCCAAATAAAGAAAGAAAGAATTAATAGTGAATAAAAGAGAGTTAAATAAGAGAGTGGCGAGATGAACTATTCGTTAACGTTGAGATTATTTTTGTCTTAAAACAAAGTTAGGGTCATTTTGCACCTCCAAAAAGGAAAATAATGATTTACTTTTTCAAGGTAAAAATAAAGTCTTTAATTCTACAAAAAAAAAAAAAAAAAAAGCCTAAGTAATAAATTTGAGATAATCCAATGAATTATTTGTACCTTTGTCAATATTAAAAACCTAAAAATTTTGCATTGAATTTAATTTTAAAAAAATGAATTTCACAAAATGGATGAATTGTTATTTAATTTTTTAAATTTTTCATAGGGAGTTATAATATTAATACTTTATAATTTCCTTAAAAAATTAATATTATTTATTTAACATAAAACCTAATGTAAAAATTATTTTGTTCAAAGAATATAATTAAGAATCAATTAATTCGATTTTTAAAATGAAAAAATATAATAAAAATTAAAAATTAAATAATAATTAATCTATTATTTAATTTATTTACATTATTTCCCCCAAATGATAAGCTTGAGATGACTTGAAGCTGTACTTGGCAGCACGAGAAAGACATGGTATGTGCATGCAGGGCACGTGGAAATCAATCCATGGATTGTTGAATTTGTTCCTTGCAATATTTATGCCCACAGAAGCTGCATTTTCCTTGCAAACAAACAGACCTCTATTTTAAGATGCAATCAACTAGGAAAAAAATCAGTAATATGGCCAGTGCGGCCAAAGAACATTTAATCATTTGTAAAGCCAAAGTTGAAGAGAAGGTATTATTTTTTTCTTATTTCTTTAATTCTATTTTATTTAGAATCCTATTTTATTTGGAGACTTGTTATGAAAAAAATAATATCATTTTACTAAAATTTTAATTTTTAATCATATAATACTGTAGAGATAATTCCGAATTATTGAATTAAAATTTTAATTAATTATTAAATTTTATTTTTTAAAAATTTAATGATATTTAAAACTGTCATTATAATTTTTTTTTCAAATAATTATATTCATGCTATTAAAATGAAAAATGAAAAATAATCGATATAGATGTTATTTTCTTATAATCACTTGTTATTGAAATTAATTTCTATTATGATTTTTCATTTTTTTTTTCAAGAAAACAAAGAACATGAGATATAATTTTCAAAATTAAAATTAAAAAAATCAATTTCAAAAAATTAAAAAGTCTGTCAATTGCAATTCTTTTTAAAAAACTATTATTACTTTTTTAATTATCAGGCCTTTTATATTAATTTCAAATAGCTGTGATATTGCGGAGAACGATCACAGGTAGAGAAAGCGTCTGCTAGAACAGCAGAACAAAAAGAAATAGCCAAGGAGCGAAGAAAGGCAAAAGAAGCTCAAGCCAAGATGGAGTTGCATCAAGCTAAAGCTAAGCATGCAGCTGAGAAATTCAGTGGCAAGCGATCACATCATCTTCCTGGTCACCATCATTACCAACACCCATCTACAATACCAACTAATAATCCAGTTGTTGGAACCCAAGCAAACCAGCCCCTAGGAAGCACAGTTACCGTGGCTGGAACCACTGCTCCTGCCTACCCCATGGGAGGGCACCCTCCAGGATACAAGCATATTTAGACACGAGTTACAGAAAGATTGTGCACCCTCTCTGCATCACACGTGTATATATATATATGCTTCTGTGTTTTTTTTTTTCCTTTTTTTTGCCATCTCAAGGAAAAAAGGGCAAGGAAAAAGTGAAATGCAAGCAATGTAAAATCCTATGATCATTTTTTTTTTTTTTTTTTTTTTAATAGAACTTTCTAAACTACCAAACAATATAAAAATAGTCAAAACCGATCAAAAGCTTTTAAGGGAGCATCGATGCTCATACTAAGTACATGAAACTATACAAAATGATCAGAGTAAGAGAAAAAGAAAATACTCGAGTTTAATTCCACACTTTACAGATGCATCAATTAATGCATACATACAACAAATTCCAATTTGTGAAATGTTAATCTGATATTCTGATTAAACAGTCTAATCAAACTCCCTAGTAAAAACCAATTGGATAAAAGCCTTGTAACATGGATATTAATACAATTATGGGTGCAGGGTTTCCACACTTCAAGCACATTGACAAACCATAAAATCTTATCTAAAAGAATTAGTTGTATCAGCCAACAACATTACTCGCGCTACAGGCTCAAACGGTGAAACCCAACCCACATACCTCGAATGTTCGATGGTGAGATGCATCATACCCACTGCAATCTACCTTGATGTTCGACACGGTGTTGGATTTTCCCATTGTGGGAAATCACCTGGTTCTTGATTTTTGCTGGTCGAGTACTCAATTTCACTTCAAACATCCGCGATGGTTTATGGTGGTCATCAACACTGGATGATGCCACTGGTAAAACCTCTTCAAGGAACTCATCTGCCACATCTCCATCTTCGTCTATCTTGAGGCGCTTTGCATGCCATCTCAGACCCTAGAACAAAGATTCAACAAATTTTAACATATTTGAAGACATGAGAATCAATAATAAATGTTAAACATGATGATGATCACTAATGAGTCTGCAACTTAACATAATGCAAGGAAATTAGAACAAAAGCCAAAGACTGAGGTAACTTCTCATCAAAGCAGCACAAATCAAGTGACCATTTCTGCCCAGTTGACTTAATATGGGCAACCTTTATGGCTCAAGCTTCAATATGCCTTTCAGGAAAAGCAAGAAACTCCAGAACCAACTTTGAATGAAGGCAATTAAATAAACTAAAAGGCGCACTGCATTCCCACAAATATTGCACCAGATAAACATAGATAAACTTATCATGTAAATCCAAACAAAATTTTCTAAAACTCTGGCGACTCAACAATTCTCCAAAAGACAAGGCATGTATGCAAGCATGTGCTTATGCAAAGCCTTGTCAGATGAGAGAAAACAGCCAGAGCCAGAGCAGGGAATCCAACAAGCAAGCTATTTTCCAGTAATGCACCTGTATAACTTGAATGATAATATCCAAAAAACACAAGCTTGAGCTGTCTTGTGGTCCACCACAGCATAGGTCCAGGCATGAAAACATGTTTTCCTACTGCCCTTAACAGCTCATGCCCCATGAGAATGCAATCTGAATAATTATAAAGGGATTCTTACTCCAAGGAAGATGGAAGGAAGTGAAGGAAGAGAAGAAGAGTTGAAACCAGCATCTGAACTCCAAAAACTAGTTACTGCCGAAAATGTGTGAAAACTAGAAGCGTAAAAGTAAGTTCTTGTGAAAACTTACTCTTGAAATGTATGAATTCTAGAAGCAAATAAAAGCAATCAAGTGAGAGGTGTACAGTAATGATAAAAAAGCTGGACAAAGTTATTAAAGGAGCAAGGCACTCTAAGAAATGAAGGGGTCCCAGAACCTAGGTTCAGGAGTGCACATTTGAGGGCTAAGCAAGTTAGTCAAAAGAAAAGGTGCACTCAAGCCAATAGGTTCTCTTATCGCTTGAGGCACTCAGTGCAACAAAGGTGCTCGCCTGAGCAAAGCAAGGTGCCAGTTTCTAAAAAAATCCAACAGTACATAATAAATTGTTAAAACAGTAACATAACACCTATATAAGCATTATCTATATCTTTAAGACAATAAAGAGATTTTTAACACAAACTAGCACATCTAGGTTCAAAACAAAAAATATAAAGCAAGCAATTGACAAATTGGAACAAAATAATGCATTAGAACTTATCATAAAACAACTATAAAGATTAGCCACAAAATAGTCTTACAACTCAACATAAAATAGTCCTAAAATTCTGCATATATCCTAAACTTGGCACAATATAATCCTAAAACTTGGGATAAAACACCCCTTGAACTCAGTAGAAATCATTTCTAGAACTCAGCAGAAAATATCCTTAGAACCATCACTAGAATCTTCATTAAAATTATTGTGTGCTGTAAAATTAGGAAAAAATAATACAAAAAAAAAAAACCGAAAATAGGGATACAGCAGCCAGTAGCCCATTCTTGATAGCAAGAAAATAGAGAGAGATGGAAAGAATAAAAAAAGAAAATTCATTGACAGTAAAAAAAAAAAAATAGGAAAAAGAAATATAAAAAAATAGCAAAGAGGGGGATGCAACAACCCATTCTTGATAGCAAGAAAAGAGAGATAGGGAGATGATCCAAAAGATTAGCCATAAAATAGTCATAAAACTTAACATAAAATAATCCAAATTTTAGCATAAAATAGTCTTAAAATTCTACATATTCTAAACTCGGCACAATATAATCCTAAAATTAGGATAGAAAACCCCTTGAATTTAGTAGAAATCAGCTCTAGAACTCAACAAAAAATATCCTAACCATCACTAGAATCTTCATTCAAATTACTCTATGCTATAAAATTAGGAAAAAAGAAATAAATAAAAATAAAAATAAAAAACCGAAGATAGGGATACAGTAGCCAACAGCCCGTTCTTGATAGCAAGAAAATAGAGAGAGAAGGAAAGAATTAAAAAAAAAGAAAATTCGTTGACAGTAAAAAATAAATTAGGAAAAAGAAATACAAAAAATAGCAAGGAGAGGGATGCAACAGCCCGTTCTTGATAGCAAGAAAAGAGAGATAGAGAGATGATCCTAAATATTAGTCATAAAATAGTCATAAAACTCAACATAATAGTTCAAATTTTAGCATAAAATAATTCTAAAATTCTGCATATCCTAAACTTGGCACAATATAATCCTAAAACTTAGGATAGAACACCCCTTGAACTTAGTAGAAATCAGCTTTAGAACTCAATAGAAAAATATCATAACCATCACTAGAATCTTCATTCAAATTACTCTGTGCTGTAAAATTAGGAAAAAAGAAATTAAAAAAAAAAAAAAAAACAAGATAGGGATACAGTAGTCAGCAACCCGTTATTGATAGTAAGAAAATAGAGAGAGATGGAAAGAATTAAAAAAGAAAATTCGTTGATAGTAAAAAAAAAAATTAGGAAAAGGAAATGCAAAAAATAGCAAAGAGAGAGATGCAACAGCCTGTTCTTGATAGCAAGAAAAGAGAGATAGAGATATGGAGAGATTAAAAAAAGAAATTTCATTGACAACAAAGAAAATTAGGAAAAAAAAATACAAAAAAAAAATTGAAGAAAGGGAAACAGCAGCTCTTGTTGATAGCAAGAAAAGCGAGAGAGGGAGAGATTAAAAAAAATTCATTAATAGTAAAGAAATAATTTTAAAACAATTTAATTACTTGTTCTTATCATTGTTGTTCATGATTTCTCTGCAACTTATTTGACTAAGAGATAAAACTTTATAAGATAAATACTAAATAAACCCTAAAATAAATACTAAAACATTTTTTAGAATCTCTCTTGGAAAAAGTATCTAAAAAGTATCAAACTACCATTATTTTCCAAGTAAAAATAAAAGAAAAGAATTGAAATTTTAGGTTAAAAAAAAACATAAGAACCCTAAACTTTAAATAGGCGCACGCCTTTTGCACCTCTTGCCTACTCCAAAAACCTTGCCTAAGCGCAAAAGGCGAGAGCCTAGTTAAACATACCTCGTTTGGATGTTACAAAAGCGCTAATCCTAATCATTGCTGCGCCTTAGCCCCTAGGCGTGCACCTTATGGGCCTTTGACTACATTGAGGCTAAGGCACAAAAGAAATAAAATTTGCTAGAAAATTCAAAATTGCAAAATTAAAAACATAAATTCATAAGATAATTGCTACATGAGACTACCAATCTGTAGTCAATGCTTCCTTCTTTTGGATTTTGATAGGTGCATGTACCATGTAGGATTTCTAATGAAATACTATTAGAATTAGTAGAATCTACATCCTGTACCAAGGCAAGGACCGAAAACATATGGAAAAAGACAAATACTATAATCCATATTTGCAACAAAAAAGAATTTATATGCCCATCTCCTTGTGACAGGGGCACAAATAGGGGGGTGGAAGTAAGAAGAAATAGGTGAATGGAAGGGAAAGAAAATTGAGGATATGAGGGAGGAAGAGTGGAGGCGAATTCAGATAGAGACAATGGGGGAAGAGAACGAAGGGAAAGCAAAAAAGGGCACCAATGAAGACAGAGGAGAATGAAGGGAGGGGGAAGCTTGAAATGTTAAAACATATTATATAATCTTTGTCTTTAATCTTTTTTTTTTTTTTTTGGTTGCTTTTAATTTAATAGACATATTAGAATACACCATATATACCCAACCTTAAATTGATAGTAGATCTAAAATAACATTAGTGCAAAGAGAAAATGGTGCTAAGAGCCTAAGAGCTAGTAACACTATCAGGAAAGGATACCATAAATATGGCAAATGAGTTTTTCTTGCTTGCCCCATACCCAAAATGCGAACTAAGTACGAACTAAACCCACGGCATGATAGTCAAATATAACAAAATGCTCACCTTTGTGTGCATTGCACCAACAAAAAGGCATGTGCCTAGGCAATAAGGAGCATACCTTAGTCAGGTCACCTGCCTAACCACAGTAGAGGCACTAGACCCTGCAATTGTTGAGCCTTGTGCTTGATGCATACTCTTTAACAACTATGAAGCTAGGAAAACAATTTCATACAATAGTGACTACAAAGGCAAGTAGTGATTTTTAAAAT
This sequence comes from Aleurites moluccanus, assembly GCA_948193065.1. Taxonomy (NCBI): domain Eukaryota; kingdom Viridiplantae; phylum Streptophyta; class Magnoliopsida; order Malpighiales; family Euphorbiaceae; genus Aleurites; species Aleurites moluccanus. The sequence goes on from CANXYC010816596.1 coordinate 11,848, forward strand.
GCTAAACTTCCTCTCTAACTAGATACAGAAAATAGCAATAAATATAGCATAATTAAATAACTCTTTGAGCTCTTTTTTTTTTCCCCCTCCAAGAACCATTGAACTTAGTGACTTCCTAATTCTTTGAATTTTTTGGGAAACCATTATTTTATTGATGCACCAAAAGATTGTTAGGGTATCGATAGACCCTGTTCCAGAATGGCTCAGAAAATAGAGATTAAAAAGAAGAAGATAACAGAAAGGAGAGAGAATAGAGAAGAGAGAGAAGAAGAAAGATATTTATATTAATTCTTTCATATCCCACAATTACAAAATATTTGCCATATAATCTCTATTCTGTTTCTGTTATGGACAAGTAACAGAATAACAATTCCCTAATTTATTATATGAGCTGGCTATTATAATGCCATTTAGCTACTATATTTCTCATTCACCACCCCACACCGCCGCGGGGGGGGGGGGGGGGGGGGGGGGGGGGGGGGCGGGGGGGGGCGGGGGGGGGGGGGGGGGGCGGGAGGGGGGGGCGGGGGGTAGGGGGGGAGGGGGTGGGCAG
>CANXYC010816662.1:0-39177 GCA_948193065.1 Aleurites moluccanus
AAAAAAATAAATAAAAATATAATGTATAAATATTATACATAAAATTATTTATATATATTTTTTAATATTCTAATTTTAATTAAATAAAAAAGTAAGAAAATATAATTAAATATATAAAAATAATTTTCAAATATATAAAATTGGAAAATAAATTAAATAATTAAAAATTAATTTTATTTATTTTAATTTTAAAAAATATAGTTAAATAAAAATTAATTATTTCAATTTAATAAAAAGTAATTTTAAATTAAAAATAATATTTTTTTTTTAATTTTAAATAAATAAAATAATTAATTTTTATTTAGTTATTAATTTATTTTATTTTTTATATTTTTAATTTAAAAAAATATTTTTTTTTAAATAAATAAAATTTTAGAGACTAAATTATAATTTATCAATTACTTTTTTAATCATTATAGGACCCAAAAAGAAAAATCAAGAATCAAAGATCCGAATTATAGATTTTAATGGCGTTAGGATTAAAATTATATTTCAAAAAAATATTAAAAGTTAATATGTTACTAAATAAAAATTATACTTTATCCAATTATAATATTGAAGTCTCTCAATCTTTTTTTTTTTTTTTTTTTTTATTTACGAACAAAAAACTGATATCCACGGCGTATAAGCATTTTTTTAAATATAAAATTACCACGGCAGAACTATTACATATTCTCTCCCTCTCCCTCAGGCGCTCTTTTTCTGGGACCTTTTTCTCTCGTCTCCTAGTCTCTGTCTCTCCCTTTCTCGTTCTCAGTCTCTTCCGCTACCATGATTTCTCTCATCCACAACGGCTAATATTTTGATATCTCTCTTACCTTTTTTTGGTGGCCATTGCAGAGGAGGAGAAGAAAAAAAAGAAACAAGAGTCTCACGAGATTGAAAGTGGATAAAACAAGAAAATTTGGGACATTGAATAAGAAAGGGAGGGAGGACACTAAGCGAGTGGTGGCCATTGAATAAGAAAAAAGAAAGAAAGAAATGATAACAAAAGTGGCAAAATTATTAAATCAATGCTTAGATCACAAACAGGCCCATGATACAAAGCCGTTTCATCAATAAAACTCACAGATACGATGGCACTGACATAGAAAGAGCAACTGAGAAAAAGAAGAAAGAGGAAAAAAAACACAGGGTAAACCTAAAAATAAAAAAACCAAAAATAAAAAGAAAATTTAAAGATAGAAATCCCAATCAATCAGCAAATGAGGTGTTGAACTAATTATAGAAACAGAACAAATAAAAGCAAACCCATTAATCAATAACCAAAAAAATTAATTTATGAACTTAATCGGACCAATAAAAATACAAAGAGTTTCCTAATTTCTTTTGCTAAAGGCGTGTTTTCTCTTATGCCTTTTCCCTAAAAATTTCAAAGCAAGTGTTACTGATGATTCCTCTGCTTTCAGCGATTGCAAGAGCAACAGATCCGACAAGTTCGCAACGGCATCTTTTGAGAGCCGACGAATGTTGACAGCCTGCCATGCACATCAGATAATTCTGACGATCTAATTCTCCAGCTCGTACTGGATCTTGAGTCCTGTTCGATTGATGTACAAAAGCAAGCGGCCATGGAGATTAGGCTCCTTGAAAAGAACAAATCAGTCGTCTCATGTATTTTGGCTTGAGAAACCAAGCTGTTCATGTATTTGGTTTCGTTTATGGAGAAGATAGAATGGAGACAGAAGCGGTAGTGGCGGAGCGATTGATGGAGGCGGCAGAGGCGGTGGTTGTTATTGATTGAATCGAGTTCCCCATAATAAACCTCTTAAAAGCATAGAGTTGAAATCGAAACAAAAAAGAATTTGGTGGCTTAGAATTAGTAGAAGGAAGATTATCAAAAAGAGAGAAACAGATGAGACAGAAAGAGAAAAGGAGAGAGTGCGTGGTATTAAAGTTCATGTCCCTGTGCCCAAAATCAATTAAATTGTGTTTAATTCAATAATCATTCACTTATAAATTTTTTATTTATTTTATAATTATTTAATATAAAATATTTTTTTCAATTTACCGCTTTAAATATAATCTAACTTTTGATCCATGACCTAATATCAATAAATCAATTGATACTTATATATAAATAAATCGATTGACATCTTTTCTTTTACTTTAATTCGGATTGATATTATCTTCAGTTTAATAACAAAATTCAAATATGAATTTCAGAATCCAGTCTATTTGAGTATCAAATTTTGATATTATATTAAAATTAATGTGTCATATATAGTAAATTTATAAATAGATAAGTGTTAAAACTCATTTATACAAAATCAATTAGTTTGTGTTAAATCCAACACTCACTCATTTATAAATTTTTTATTTATTTATAATTATTTAATGTGAGATATTTTTTTCAACACGTGAAAAGAAAAAAATAAATATTATTAAATTATTGATGTGATATAATTTAATTTAAAATAAGATGGTATTCATGTCAGTTTTTGTTAATCAATTTAATAGAAAATGTGTTAAGAGATTTTTATATTATAAGTGATATAATGGTAGGAAATTTATTGTTATAAAATTTAATTTAAAGACGTATTTGTATATAATTGAGGAAAGGTGGAATTAACCATCATTATAATGTTATCCAGCACAGTGAACTAAAATCATAAGTCCAATCCATGATACATATGACCCAAAACAAAATCTATAGCCACAGGCCCATAACAAGAACCTAGACTTTGAGTCGGACAAAATAAAATCCATCCATGCACAGCCACTAGACTTGTTCCTGGTTTGTTGTGGAATCCCAATTTGTAAATAAAATTATTCAAATTGACTGAAATTTTAAAAAATTTAACATATTTTAAACTCAAACTCAGCTCATAAATAAGTCTAACAGCCACATAACTTCAACCCTATATAGGCTATTGTGGAAAAATGGTATTGCTTAATGCTTATGTGGAAATATATCTACCATTAAATGGCACACAAGTGAAGAGCTTTGTCACCAAATCACCCAAATCCTAACTTGGGTCGTAAGAAATTTAAATTTTTTACAAAAAATTTCGGGTTCTAATCCTTTAATAATAATTAAGTGTACGACTTATAAAAAATAAATTTAATATCTCATAAAAAATTTATCATTCAATCTAACATTATTTATTAAATATCATGATTCTTATAAAAATAATTTAATCACGTAAAATTTTTTTAAAAAATATATGTCTCTAAAATTAAAAGAAATTTACATGATATGCTTGGGTTATCTTAATGGACAAATGGAGTAAAATTACTGCCCTAAATAGAGTAGTTTAGGGATTTTGCATTTTCCTTAATTAGGGTTTTGTAGTTCCTTTTTCTCACTTGGATTGAAAAATATAATATAATTTATACTTTGCTTGATAATTTTTTTAATGAAGGCAAACAAATATGCCCAAAGTAAATTTTGTGATGCTTTTTTTGTAGGAAGCACCACTTGATTATACCGTATACTTCTATTCACATGTCCAATGGCAATTTGATTTACATATTGCCATACACCATGTCCTTATTATTTTTTTTTATTAAAAGAATGGCTAAAATCTAAAGATTATATCAAGCACTTTTTTTCATAAATTATATCACAAATTTCATGTAACATTAAGTTACTAATTCTTTAAGAAAAATTTTTCATCTCATAAATTCCAATTGCGAAATTACTCTAAATTCCAATTGCCTAATTACTCTAAAAAAGAGTTATTGCTTGATCTTTATTTGTTTGTAAGGCTGTTTGTTTAGCCTTTAGTACTCTGAATTAAATTACATTTTGATCATTGAAATTTAACATCTTACTCTTTTAATTATTATATTTTACAATACTTTAATGCCTTGTAATTATATGTTTTTTAGGGTTATGTTTAATTAGATTTTTTAGTAAAAAATTATTATTGTGCAATTTAGAAAATCTTACCAATCACCAATGAAAAAATAACTAAAAAACATAAATATTTTCTCACCATATTATAAATGATTCGAAATAAAAAAAAATAAACTATTTACAATCTAATCATACTATACGTTATCAACAAAACAAAATTTTATTTAATAGGTAATTATGGAGTTTTTATGATAAAAAATAATTTATATGGAAACATATTTATATTTGAAAATATGATTTTTTATTGATTTTTTTTAAAGAAAATAATTTTGATTGAGACAAGATTTTAATAATTAGTATTAGACAGGGATAAACTCATATTCATCTCAGTAAAAAAAATTTCATTAATTTATAAATTTTTTTTAACTTAATTCATTTATACCTAACTTTTTATATAAAAAATTATTTTTCATCCATTTAAAATTATAAAAAATTATTTTCGATCCATTTAAAATTATTATTTTTTCCTTCAGTCACTTATATTAAATGTGAAATTCTAATTGTTAAATTATCAGAAATTTTTTTATACTTGATATTGAAACAAAAAAGCAGTCTTTGGGGGGCTTTATATAAAATAAAATAAAAAATTAATAGTAATTTATATCAACCTTGAATCCACCATCACCTCATCATCATCTTCAAAATGCAGAGACAAAAACATGATAACCATCTGAATCAAAGTACAGTCAGAGACGACGAAAAGCGTTATCTGCGGTGACGACCACACACCTCACTCCCTCATTCTCTAACTGCCACGTTTCATACGAAACTTCTATTTACAATCAGATAGCATAGCCCCATCATCCCATCCCCATTTCCCCCACCCTGAACTCATCCGCACACATGCACACACGCTCTCCCCTATCGTTTTCGTATATATCCTCTGCCACTGCACCTCACTCCTCGAACCCAGCAATCTAATATTTATCCTCTCACAAACCCAATACGCCACCACCAATAAAGTTTACATTTTTATGGTTTTTTTGTTCTTCTAGTTTCAGGGGAAACAGAGACAGAGAGAGAGAGAGAAACAGAGGAACAGACACATAGAGAGGGATGGATCACGCAGCAGATGCCTACCGTACCGATTTGATGACCATAACTAGGTATGTTTTGAATGAGCAATCAAAGCGTCCGGATTCGCGTGGGGATTTCACTATTTTGCTTAATCATATTGTCTTTGGCTGCAAATTCGTTTGCTCTGCTGTTAGCAAGGTCTCCCTCTCTTTCTCTACTTTAAATGATTGTTTTGTTTCTTTTTGTTTGTTTTTTGTTTTTAATTTTCTTATTAGAATCTTTTTCCTTGATTTCTTGGTACCGCAGTCTAATAAAATGTATTATTGGAAACGAGTTCTATTCGTTTGGAGTAGGAAAAAAAAAATTTCAATTCCTAAAATTAAGATAGAAACTTCAGGAGTGAGTAAGGATAATATAAAAGAACTATTAATTTTACATTCAGAGCTAACATGAGCTTTCGGGTTCAACTGAGCACGAAAGATCCTTATGATAAGCGGAGAGAAAAGAGATGAGGGAAATGTTACATCTTTTTTATAAATTAATGTTCTTATTTTTTTTTTTTTTATCTTATTTGAAATAATTACTATCAATATTTTAAACCGTGCAGGCGGGCCTTGCCAAACTTATTGGACTTGCTGGGGAGACAAATGTTCAGGCAAGTTCTCCATGGGTCCAAAAACCTTATTATTTGTTGGGAAAAGGTATTTAAAAGCCCATTATCTTTAGCAAAAGACATTAATAAATAATTTATGTTTTTGGTGATCCACTTAAATTTATAAATTATTGAAAATTATTCAATAAGACTCATAAATTGATTATCGTTTCTGTTAGTCTTATGACTCCGTAAACAAAAGATTATTATATATATAAAAAATAAAAATGCTAAAAAAAATAAAAAGCTCATAAGACTAAAAATAAAATTTTATTTTTAAAAATAAAAATATTAACATTAAAAATAAAAAAGAATGAAAATCCATAATAGGATTGCAAATAAACAGTATATATATATAGTTTTATGTTTATATTATAATTATTATTATTTAAAAAAATCAAAATCAAAAGCAAAAGCAAAATAAAATGAAAAATTGAAATTATATATATATATATATATATATATATATATATATATATATAGTAATTTAATGTTAATAATTTTTATTTTTCAAAAAATATAAATTTATTTTTTACTCTTATGGGTTTTTTATTTTTTTATTTTTTTATTTTTCGTTTTGATTTTCTTTATATATAATAATATTTTTTCGTGAGCCAATAATACTAACAGAAAAATTATACAGTTAGATTACGGGTCTCATCAAACTATTTTCAATAATTTATGGGTTTAAATGAGTCACCAAAAATAGAATGGGTTTATTAGTAGCCTTTATGAATGGTGGGGACTTTTTTTTTTACTTTTTTCCCTTACTTATATTGTGTTTTTGCCTAAAAAACTCCTTTGGTTATATTACTGGAAGGCTTATTGAATATTTATTTATTTTATTTGTTTTTCCTGTTTTCACTGAAGGGTGAAGAGCAAAAGAAGTTGGATGTGCTTTCAAATGAAGTTTTCGTCAAGGCTTTAGTAAGCAGTGGCCGAACAGTAAGTATCAGAATGATAATCTATTGATTTATATAGGCTTAGGCTTAATGAGTTGTGACTTTCTCTAAGAGTTAAAATCTTGTGCCAGTGCATCCTTGTATCAGAAGAAGATGAGGAAGCAACATTTGTAGAGATTGCCAAGCGTGGAAAGTATTTACTTTTGTATTCACTTGTTACTGGTTATTGTAGCATGTTCTGTTTATTACAAACTACATTTTAATGCACACATGGTATGGATCTGTTGTATTTATGAGCAGGTACTGTGTTGTTTTCGATCCATTGGATGGATCCTCCAACATTGACTGTGGCGTTTCCATTGGAACGGTAGGACCTTTATTCCAAATCAGGATAGGATTTTATTTTTTTAGAATTGAAACGCTTTACTTACTGACACTATAAAAAGGCTTTACTTACTGACCCTATAAAAAGTCATTGCTTTTCCAGCAGTTATATATTGAATGTCTTCTCTTTCATCTAGATCTTTGGGATTTACATGGTGAAACATGGCCATGATCCAACTCTAGATGATGTGTTGCTACCAGGGAAAAATATGGTAGCAGCTGGCTATTGCATGTATGGAAGCTCTTGCACGGTATGAAATAACCCCTTTTTTATTTTAGTTTTGTAAATTTCAAATTTATATCTTCTTTTTGGGGTTGGGGGATTTGCATTTCCATTTCAATACTGCAATTCATAGTCTTCAGACATACACTTTAAATGATGTACTTATTCAAGAATATATGTTTTTGCAGCTTGTGTTGAGCACTGGAAATGGTGTTAATGGTTTCACTCTTGATCCATCCCTGGGGGAGTTCATACTGACACACCCTGATATTAAGGTATTATCTGTTGCTGGATTAATTGCTTGAAATCATTATCTTTTTCACTTTTCACTTTGTCTTTCCTGGTAAAAGAAATGTGAAACTTAGTTCCTGCAATTAGTTGAACTGTTTCTCATTGTAGTAAACTGCAAGTATAAGAAATGGCCTGACCAAATATTCACATATATCTTCTTAATCATAAGTTAATATATGACAGAGACTTCTTACTGGCTTGAGGCCCAAGAGTCCTGCTTTAAATGAGAGAGAAAATACCTTTTCAAATCTTACATTTATGTGATAAGTGATATTAGCCATCTGCGACTCTCTGTACTTGATAATATTTTCTTGTCATGTTTTAGTTTTCATTCTTTCATTAAGCATTCCTTTCTCGCACCACACCTTCCCCTCCCTTTCCTGAATAGATTCCAAAGAAAGGAAAGATTTATTCAGTAAATGAAGGAAATGCAAAGAATTGGGATGGTCCAACAGCCAAGTATGTAGTATTCATTTCAAGATTCTTTTAGTTTTCTACTATTTTTTTTTATGTAGTTTACTAATATTATATGGCCTTAGGTATGTGGAGACATGCAAGTTCCCTAAGGATGGCTCCCCAGCAAAGTCTCTAAGATACATTGGAAGGTATTGTAGTTCCTTTTCCTAACAACTTCAATGTTTCTATTTTTCAAATTGTTCATTTGACATTTAATTATAGCAATTACCTATTAGGTGGTCCTTTCTGTCATTATGGACTGACATTTCTGATCATTGAATAGAAATGGACAGTCTGCTATCCTCTAATAGAGATTATATAGATGATTAACAAGTCTCTACCTACTGGCTTTTAATGTTTTCTTCAGCCTGTCATCTGTTTTGTTGCTTGTTTCATTCTCTCTTTGACTTGGTCCTAACGTGCAACTTCTCCTTTTTCCCTCTTTTCCCTTTCCTTTTCTTGGGTGTATCAGATTGTTTCATATGCAATTCTGTATTATTTTTCTCTATTTTAAATCCTTTTCTAACTTCTGTGATTTTCTTTGATCACTTCTGAATGTATACATGATAAATCAAGTATTGCACAACAGAATGCGATATTTGTGACAGAATCCACTGTTAAAACAAAGTGTCTAGTTAGCTACATAAAGATTGCCCTTGGGACCTTGACAATGTTAGTCCATTGAATATCTCTAACTGTGTGAGACACTTTATGTCCATTCCCTTGAGCTTTTGTTTCCAAAATCCATTCAACCACCTTTCAACTCGAGCAATCAGAGAGTAGCAAATAAAATTGCTGAAGGATAATGTCATAGCCATTCCTTATTTATATATTTAAATCACGAAAATCTGGCAGATTTGGCAAATAAGCCTATTAAAGTGATGCTCCAGATCTTGTAACAAGTAGTTTTGTGCTATTTGGAGCATCTTATGGACCATTAACTAGTTTTAGTCAGTCGTGCCAAAAGTTATTATGATTAGTCTTGAGGTTTTATCGGAACCACTAGAATATTCCTCTATTATTTAATTTGAATTTGCAAATGAGGATAATGTTCTGTATATACTTATGTATGATCTGCAATTAGGGGGAAAACATTTGCTTAATGGTTCAATTTGGACAACTGAGTGTCCTCATTTTACAGAACTTATGTTGTCCATTCTTTTTGTGATCTGGCTTTGTCACGTTCAATGGAAATTTCATAGTTTCTGATAACAATCTCTTGGCGAACAGCATGGTAGCTGATGTCCATCGCACATTACTTTATGGGGGGGTATTTTTGTACCCTGCAGACAAGAAGAGTCCCAATGGGAAACTGCGGTATGCTTGTTCATTTGGCTTATTGTTTGTGATTTTCTTGAAATGTTTGATTAACTTATATTCTTCTATAGCCCTGGTTTCAGCCTGTGACTCACTTTTATGAATTTGTGTGACCTAGTGTTCTGTATGAAGTCTTTCCAATGTCATTTTTAATGGAACAAGCTGGAGGTCAAGCTTTCACCGGCAAGGATCGGGTATTAATTTCACTGTTCTTGTTACTTTGCATAGTAAACTTCAATATGCAAACTACTGTTACTAGAAGTTTTGAACTTCTTTTTTCTCGCACATCTATCTGCATTTTATCAAGAGACTATAACAATAACCGACTCTTAGAACACTAGCTTTGACAAACAATAACTAATACAAGCACCCTAAACCATTGAAATTAATTGATTTCTTATGGAATTGCTATTGGATTTATATTAATTAGCAGCAAACTTTTAAGGCATGAAAGTAAATAAAAATTGAGAGGAATATTCATCTATGAACTTGAAGTAGCAACCGTGAATTCTATTGTCTGACCTAAACCAAATATCTTGGCAGGCACTTGACTTCGTTCCAAAGAAGATTCATGAGCGGTCTCCGATATTTCTTGGAAGCTATGATGACGTTGAAGAGATCAAAACACTGTATGCTGCTGAAGAGGAGAGCGCGTAAAGAATCAAATTCTCTTGTATAATACTTACATAATCTTATCGTCCCTATTACTAATCATATATTCACAGGTTAAAATTCTCTTTCTTAAGGTTCTCTCAATAAGATGATATGTTCATTGCTGATAACCTTTGATTTTGTTGATGTATTTGAATAATTTCAACATGTTTATGTAGTGATATACTGATATGCATGCATTAGTCTCACCATTGAAATAACAAAAGACAGTTGCGATGCAATTTGGTGCCATTAAAACAGTAGTCTAGCCTAGACTGATAATTGAGTATTTGTTATGTCAATGGATGGGTATATACTCAATATAAATAAACATTTTCTTATTTTTCCATGTACAGTAAAATATCTGTAAATTAATATTTGATAAATTAATAATTTTTATTATTTATTATATAATAATTTTTTATGATTTTAATTTGGACTAATGGATTAAATTAATAATTTCAATAAATTAATAAAATAATATTTTTTGAAAATCTTTATATAATTATATAGTCTCATCCATATTATAAATTAATAATTTGTAAATATTATATAATATAATAAACTATGATATGTATTTTATTAAAATATGACTCTAAAAATTATTTTAAATCTAAATAATTAAACTCATATTTTTTTTCTTCATTTAATTCATATTTTATTAGTCACATAATTTTTTGTTCCATTTTAATTAGTTTACTTTCAGTTAATCACATATTTTTTTTTTATTTCAATTAATTTATATTTAATTGATTATATGTTGTTTTGTTCAATTTATTTAATTTATATTGAATTGATTATGAGATTGATAAAATATAATAATTTTTTAATTGATTAAATATATATTTATTAAATTATAAATACTCTCTTTAAATTAATAAATTATTAATTATCGATTAATTTATATTTTTTTTAATTAATAAAATTTATGAGTTTCAACGATATTAATTTATATAAATTTTATAATATAAAGAGTAAAAAAAAAAAAAAGTCAAAAGGAATTATTTGGAAAGTTCAAAAGAAATTTCTATGATAATGACTTATTACTTAACTCCATAATTCTATAGAGACACTATTATGGAATGATTCAATAATCAATACAATAAAACTCGTTTTATTGCAACTTCATGACTCACCAATTCTGGTACTCTCAAAAGGTCTTAATAATGCCATTAAAACAATATTGATATATTTTATTTTTCTTTAAAAACAATAATAAAAACAATTTCATATTTACATTATTTTCTTAAAAAAAAAAAAATCAAAAGAAAGTCTCGTTACATCTGGAATTAAATTACTAGAAATATAAGACAAGGAAGCAACTTTATTTAGCTCATAATTTTACCCGCCAAAAAGGATCATCCTAATAACCAACTTTAACCATAATCATAAACCAGCCTTTTTCTTTTAAATAATTATACCTTTAACCTTTTATTTTGAAACTAATAAATACTGAAATTTAAATCCATATATAATAATTAATAATAATATATATTATTATTAAAAAAAAATCCAATATAACCGCTCTCTCCTCGTCCTTCTTTCTTTTATCCACGTGGCTTTTGATCATATTACTCGTACCAAACCTAATGGTACACAATAATACAGCCAAAACTACCTATCTTTCTTCTCCTCCTTTCTGCGTATATCTCCATACATACACAGATTAATGAAAAATTATTTTCCCCCAAGTGCTCAGATCTAATCCCAAAACTTCCATAAAATTACGAAAATGTCAAGCGACAGCGACGAGGATGAGCTCCTCCAGATGGCATTGAAGGAGCAAGCACAACGCGATGTCAACTACCAGAGACCACAGTCATCGTCGGCGTCCAATCAACGGAAACCGGTAGCCAATTTCGTACAGCCACCGAAGACGGTGGCAGCTAATCCTAGGCCGGGGGCGATCACGGCACAGCAGCAGAAGAAAAACAGGAGAGTGGTGGAGGAAGATGATGATTCCGAGGTTGAAATGCTGAGTATATCGAGCGGAGATGAGGAGGTGAGTAAGGATCGCGAAGCGGCGAAAGGGAGAGCTGGAAGAGGAGAAAGAGAAGGAGTGGGAGATGATGATAGACCGTGGGATGGAGAAGAGCCGGATTGTTGGAAAAGGGTTGATGAGGCTGAGGTATTAATTAGTCACTTTTATTATGTTATCATATTTAGAGATTTTTTCCCTTGCTTGAATTTTTGAGAATTTTATAGCCAAAATACATAAATGTGTGCTTGTTGTTTGTGTTTCTATACAATAGAGTTGATTATATTCTTCTTCTTCAGTTGGGATGGGTATGAACAGGTACTTGGCTTCTCTCTCTCTCTGTTTTAAAGGAGGAGAGCATAGGTTTTATACTGAAAAAAAGTTTAATGTCTAGAATTTTATTCCACCAACATAAGACATCAATAGGCTGAGGGAGTTGTTTTATTGAATCTTTCCCCCCGGTTGATCTTAATCGTTGTCTTGGTTGGTTCAGTACATTGTGGATGGTGGAGTATATTAATATTGGTTTGGAGATTAATGATTTACTTGTATCATTTAAATTAATAGGTACATATGTTAAACAAGTTGCATTTGAGGCTTGGAACTGTTGGTATAAAAATGTTTGTTTAGCTCAGGGGACTTATAATTGAAGAATTGAACTGCTTATTAGGTGGGAAGTTTAATAAACTTCTAAATTAGAGTGAGCCAATGAGGGATTACCTTGATGAACACAGACAATTACCATACAGTAAGCACAACTTTTCTGCAGTCCTTGTAAATAGTTAAATTGAAATCTGCAATTTGAAAGGCATTACTTATATGGATCAACCCTTTGAGTCTTCATTTCAGGCCATTTGTGTTAATGTCATTTTTATAATTATTTTGGGTTTCTTGTAATTTTTTTTTTTTTTTTTGTGTGTTTTCAACTTTTGGATCAATTCTTGAAATGCTCAGGCAATTGTCCCATGCTAGATTACTATGCATTGTTCTGTTCAATTGTGTTGTGGAACATTGACTAGGTTTACCCAACATCCTTAAATCATTTTGGTTTTCTTTGGGAGTTTTTTTTTTGCATGAGAAAAGAAAAGAAAATCTGTAATCCATGGGATAGGAAAAGAAAAGAGAAGAAAAGAGATGAGTAATAAATATTTCTTGTTTGGAAGTTTGTGGAATAAGAAAGGATATTAGTTATTGAGGTAAAATAATATTATTAAAAAGTTATTTTTAGTAATTAGTAAGGGAAATCTCTTATTCCGTCACTTTTGAAAGGAAACAAAATACATGTTTAAAGAGATAATTAATTCCTTAATATTCTTTCTTGTCTAAATTAATTAAACTTCCAAACAACAGAACTCTTATCCACCCCATTATCCTTTCCTATCCTTTCTTATTCTAGCTCCCAAAGTGGGCTTTTGAGTACAAGAGGGAATTTGACATGAAGTAAGATGGTGCAACAACTATTTACATGCATAGTAGTTGTATCGTACTCCATGACAGTCACCTGTTAGAAAAGTACCTGTTACTATCTGTTCTCCATGTTGATTTATCAAGACCAAGAACTGAATACTGTAGGCAGTTAAAAGAATTGCTGTGTTTGCATTTCTCTTGTGCAATACCTAGATACTCTGATCAATAACTTTGTATGAAATGTTCCTTTATTCTCCTGCCTCTTCTGTTCTTGTTTTATTCGCGGTAGCAAATTTATGGTCAATATTTATCTTGGAATAAATGTCTAAATAGCATACTATTTAAGACTTCTTTATCTTGAATTTCTTACCCTTTGAATAGACTGCTCTATGTGTGAGCATGCTGCCTTTTATCAGGAATTTCAAAGTATTTATGCATGAATGATGTGATTAAATCATGCTCCTCTAACAGCTTGCTCGTAGGGTTCGTGAAATGCGAGAGACAAGAACAGCACCGGTGGCTCAAAAGTATGAGCGAAAACCTTCTGCAATTGTAAGAAAGGCACTTAACAATTTACAGTCTTTCCCTCGTGGTATGGAATGTGTAGATCCACTAGGGTTGGGGTAAGTTTCTATTTCTTAATTCTTGTTTTTCATTGTGAACCATCGAGATTTTTCCTAGTTCGGGCTGAACTTATTTTCCTAAGTCATTCGTCCCTTACCATCACTGTTGCTAACCCAAGTTTGTGTTTTGTCGCCAGGATCATAGATAACAGATCATTAAAGTTGATCACGGAATCATCAAATAGCTCTCCAAATTCTGACAAAGAATATCTAGATAGTAACCTTCGAGGTCTCTCTCTCTCTTTCTCTTTCATTTGTTTTATTCAAAATATTCTTTGCATTTTGTAGAACTCCATGTCATGCTTTCAGTAAAACAACAAACTGCAATGTTTTTCATAGTTTATTCTTTTGGGCATCTCATGATTGACTGCTATCCCTAACCCACCCACCACCCCAACACACACACGCACACAAAAAAAAAAAAAAGCCAACTCAACATTTTACATTTCATTCTTTTTATCTCTTAGTCAATCAAACCTAAGAGCTGGCTTTAGAAAGAGCACATTGGGGGACAAAGAACTCTCAGGTGCTGAACATAAATTAGCACTAATATGCATGGCAGATTGAGGATAAAACCTAAGAAATTTCAATCAAGCCCAAGACTTTTGGTAAAAGGTGTGAAAACTGCTCATCTATTTTGTTTTCAAGGAAGAAAATGAGTTAGTGTCCATTAGATCTTTCTAATCTAATCCTAGCATGTAACAAGAACATTTGACAAGTAGAAAAGCAATTTTTGGCAAAAAACAATGAGGCATGGATGTTTAAGTCGGATCGGTAAAAAGGAGTCACTTGTAGAATTTGAAGTTAAAAAAAAAATTAATAAAAAAAGGAACAATAATTGGGGTCTCCATCATACCTAATGAGAAGCTTATATTTCGTGTACTTGTTTTGTAAGTCAAAATTATCTTGGAAGCATGGCATGGTAGAGTAATTCCCAAGATGAAGAAAACTTAGAGGGAGCTGGATTAATATTACTCATGCCATCATGCGAATTCTTGGAAAATATATCTTAGATATTTATTCTTTTTTTTTTCCTCTAGTCGAATATAAAATAGAGGGATACTCCTTTTTGTGGGGCTTTTCTACACCATTATTGCTTATACAATCTCCATAACACTTCCATTTCAATTGTTATTTAAAAAAAAAATTGATTCTCCAACTGGAATCTCCATTTTTTCAGGATTTTTCATGTCAGGAATGATTTAGTTGTGGGAAACGGGAAAATAAGTCTCTGTCTCTTCTTTTAAGCTCGAAGCATCATTCTTTGAGGTTCCCACTCATCTGTACTCTACAAGTGATATGATATGAGAAGTACAATGAGAAAAGTTGTGGGACTAGTGCCAGTCCTTAATCTTAGTGGTTTAGCTGGTCCTATTAATCACATGAGCAGATCTTTTATAGGTTAAGGGCAGTGCATCCACCTGATTCCTTATTGCATTTTCTTGCAGTAGATTGTTTTTAGAGTTCTACAACTTGTAAAATACTGTATTAAGAGGAAAAACATTATTAAGAAATTCATGGTGGCTGTTTTACCTGGGAGGGTACCCATGTTTGGTGGTTATCTTTGACTGACTTCTTTCTTCTGTACTCATATTTGCAGAGAGGTTGTTATATTTCTCTGAAAAGTTTGATGCAAAGTTGTTTCTCTCCCGAGTACACCAAGATACCAGTGGAGCAGACCTGGAGGCTGGTGCTCTTTCTCTAAAAACGGATCTCAAAGGACGTACACAACAGAGAAAACAATTGGTCAAAGACAATTTCGATTGCTTTGTCTCTTGTAAAACTACAATTGATGGTATGCAAACGTTACATATCTCATGGATTGCTTGTTTTGATCTTAATTATGGCAAATAGGCTGGAAAAGTTGGTTGACACCTTTCTGGGCTATAGTATATTTTTCTGAAAAGTTTATTAGGTTACTAGCTGGCAGGTATTATGCTAAGTGTATCTTGTTTTTGACATGGAGATGACTGATGCATTTGCAGATATTGAATCAAAATTAAAACGTATTGAAGAAGACCCTGAAGGTTCTGGGACTGCTCACCTGTTCAATTTAATGCAAGGAGTAAGCTCACTTGCTAATCGTGCTTTTGAGCCTCTATTTGAGAGACAGGTTTGTAAGATTTAACATTTTGAGTTTGTGTTGATGTTTGTGTCTTTTGGAATGACATGGTTCACTTGGCTATTTTTTGTTTCTATAAATAGTCACAAGCTGAGAAGATCAGATCTGTTCAAGGAATGCTTCAGAGATTCAGAACACTATTTAACTTGCCTAGCACAATTCGTGGGAGCATTAGTAATGGTGAATATGACTTGGCAGTGAGGGAATACAAAAAGGCGAAGTCAATTGCTCTGCCCTCTCATGTATGCAAGAACCAAACTATTTTATTGTCATATTGTTTAATTGTGGCAGATAATTCCAGTCTAATTTTTATGCATCTAGTGCAAGCAGTCTAACTCTTCAAATCATAACACAAACTGATTTTGTAATTTGATGTTAACACAAGCTTTTAAAACAATCCAATGCCAATGTACTTTTGGTCTTATGCTTGGGAGTCTTAGTAGGGGACAGCCTATAGAGCTTGACCCAAATCTGGCAAAATTAATAGCATGTTTGTGTGTTAATATCAATCTTTAAACATGAATTGAGGCTCACTTCTACTCACCTTTTGTCCCATACTTGCATTTATGATTTATCTACTGGTTACTAAAGAGCAAACCCTTTGTTTTAGACTTATTTCCTATAGGAATGTCATACGTCATTATGGTTACCTCGTTCTGTGTAATGGTCTATAGATTCATAAGTGCCTTTTAAGATACAGCTAATTGTCCTTGCATATAATTTCACTGGCAGAAAGTCTTCAGTACAATTTCTAGTTTCACTGATTTCTTGAATTTGAAGGACACTGCTTGTGTTCCTTTTCATGTGTTTTTCTCTTTTCAATGATTGTTGATTTGTGTTAATTTCAGGTAAGTATACTAAAACGTGTTCTTGAAGAGGTTGAGAAAGTGATGCATGAGTTCAAAGGCACGCTTTACAAATCTATGGAAGATCCTCAAATAGATCTAACAAATGTAAGTTAATTTTACTACTTTTTAATATTTATAGTGGTGCAAAGTTGTTTGCTGTCAGAACATTATAGAATTATCATTTACATAAGATCTTGCCTGTCTCTATATTATAAATAATGGATAACAATTATTCATTAAATAAAAATTTCTTACTTACTGTGCATAATATACACACTTTCGATGTTTGTTTATGTAACTTCTGTGATTAGAGGGAAACAAACATATATTGGAGAAATCATTGTGTCAAAAAATGTTATGTTGTTTTATTGTTTTCTCCGACTTATTTAATTTTATCCTTGGATCAAGTTAGGTCCAATAATATTGTTTGTTTGTTGAAATTAGAAGGCGTGAATAGTATGGTTAAATTGAGTGGAAACTTGAAAAGGTATTCAAATTTTATGGGAAGAAGCGATTACTCTTTTTAGTCTCTAAACAACTGTACTTGATTTAGGTAGCATTCTACGTTAGACAATGGTTAAAGGCTATACAGTTATTAAAATATTGAATATAATTGAAAGTATAGTATTTAAAAAAGAGGCCCTTGTGAAAACTGTATAGGAATCTGATAATGTGAATAATTGGCTAGGACTTCCAACTGTTTAGTGATATGACAAACATTACTGTTTCAAACATGATGACATTCAGCCACTAGTTTGCTAAATTTACACATTGTAGTATATGTAGTTCACCAAATACCCACTTTGTTGGAAACCGATAAGGAGATAGTTGTTGCCTTGGCTACCAATACCTTACCTGGTGGAGAAGTGGCATTCTAGGTGAGGTACCTGGATATCCTTGGTGTCTGAGTTGTGCTTTTGTGTTTGAAGGAAATTAATTTTCTAGCTTTTTTTTTTCTTCTTTGTTGGCTATTGATAAAATTTTGTGGTTCATTTAGCTTGAGAACACTGTGAGGCTGTTGTTGGAGCTGGAACCTGACTCAGATCCTGTATGGCATTATTTGAATGTACAGGTTAGTCAGTGCTTAACTACATATTGAAAAAGTATTTCTGGAGCTTGTAGCATATAATGTCATATTATTATTTAATGGGATTTCAATATTAGACTGTAAAGTCAGTCATTTAGTGTATCGTTATTGAAGTTACATCTTTCCTTAAATGTTCCTTTATCAGTTCATCCACAACTTCTCCTACCATTGATTCCACAATCAGCATGTTTACAAGACAAGAAATCCACTCTTCTAGTGTTTACTACTTTTAAACACTTGCATATCACAATTGGAAAGTCAAATTTTGCTGAAAGTTTCTCTCTTTGGCAGAATCATAGAATTCGAGGTTTGCTTGAGAAATGCACCTTAGATCATGAGGCAAGAATGGAAAATTTGCATGATGAAATGCGTGAAAGAGCCATCTCTGATGCAAGATGGAGGCAAATTCAACTAAATCAAAATCAATCTGTAAGTGCAAAAATTATGGGTGATCAATGTTCTTTTATGTGTGATTCATGGGTTGTTGCTGGACAATGATTGCTTTATATTCTCTCTTATTACTTTCAGTCAGATGCAGACTATTCTCATGGGGATTTCCATCTGCTAGTAGACTCACAACCAGTAGACTTGATTGGTGAAGAAGTTGACATTCTTAGAAGAAAGTATATTCGAAGGTTAACTGCTGTACTGATCCATCACATACCAGCCTTCTGGAAAGTTGCACTTTCTGTTTTCAGTGGGAAATTTGCAAAGGTGATCTGAATGTTGTCTTTCTTTCAGATATTTATTTTTAAGTGCAGATTTTTTTGGTATTCTCCAACTTGAGTGATCTTTTAAGAATTGGTGAATGAGTAGCAGAATGTTACAGTGACTGGGTGAGAAGCCATACTGTCATAGCCAAACCAAGATTGAACTGTGAAATAAAAAATTAAGTAAATTAAGTTTCAACCATTTGTTCAATGGTCAAACTGTAGGTTTTTTTAATAACTAAATTATATATTTTAAATAATCAAGTAATATATCAAAATATATTACCCATATATGTGTGTGTGTGTATACGTATATTTATAATTTTGATATGTAAATATGATATAACTGCTCAAAAATTTCTTAAAATGCAGTTAAAATATGCATAATATAAATAAATTAAATTTTATAATCTAGTGGTTGAACCATGCGGTTTGATTAAAAACTGTGGTGACTGCAGTTCAATGAGGATCTTTTTTTTCCCCCCAAAGATAATTTCAGTGTTCATTTTGATTATGGAACTTATTGTTTCAGTCTTCCCAAGTTTCTGCTGAATCAAATGTTAACACTTCAGCAAATAAAACTGAGGAAAAAGTTGGGGATGGAAGATACTCAACACATTCTCTTGATGAAGTTGCTGGAATGATTCGCATTACTATATCTGCATATGAAGTCAAGGTAATATGTATATTTGTTTCTATGTGACATACATATAATTTGCTGTTGGAACATTTTGTTACCTTTTTCAAATTGGATTGAAATGTTTGTGGAACAAACTTGCATTAACAGCTATGCTATTACAAAAATACTGATTTGAGTATAACCTTTATAAAGCAAGTATAGTGGGACATTTTAATGGAAATTGTTTATTTTGCTGATTGACTGAGAAGTCAGAAATGCAACTTGGCTTCATCAGCTGATGCTGTGTTGTTTAATTATTTTCCTGCAGTCTTGATAGTATATTTACTGATGCATTCGCATTCGCATTCGCATGTGCACATACACATTACAGTCTTCATTGATGATGTTGGTTGGGTGAAATATTGACAAATTGTGGGGTGGACTGGAATGAACTCAGTGAATATTTGGCAATATTATGGTAGATCATTAATGACACGTAATAGAATAAACTGTCACAGCATTGTTCCGTTTAAGCTTTTATGGCATTATATTACATAATATTCTGCTAATTCCCAAATATACACCATAAAAAAATGTATTTTTGCAATTTCTAGCAATAATGGCTTAAAGCTTGTACTGTCGGGGCTTGAAATCAAGCGCTAATAATGAAATTAGTAAAGAATCAAAAAATTCTTTTTCCAAACCTACTATTGTAAAACCCATGACTGACCCAACTCTGTTCTTTGTGAAATTCTTAAAATACTTTAATGAAAATACAAAAATGAAATCCTATTACAATTTGCAGTCTTTGATTTTACAGTAAATCCTAGACAAACCAGTTATAAATATTTGAAGTGCCTATTATCTATGCAAGTAATTACTTATGGTCCAAACTCCAACATTTGTTCCCAAATTTGATTTCTGGAAAGTAGCAGTATTGTGATTCATTGAGGGCTTATGTGAATTTGTGTCTTTATGATGGGTATCATGGAGGTTCTCATTCCTTTTAGGTTGAGAAAATAAATATACATGTTTATAAAAAAAATAAAAAAAAGAAGAGGAGCAAATTGTGCTTGTTTGGGCAGAAAAAAATGTTGAAAATGACCATGTTTCCAGCCAAGACTTTGTTTATGGATGAATGCAATAGGGCCTCTTTTTTCTTTATTTTGTGGAGTTTTGTGGAATTTCCTTATTTTGTTAAATACCTCCTGTATCTCATTGATAATCAGTTATCCTGTCTGGATTATGTCCTGTTGCATCTGATGCTTCTGAAACTTCCATTGTTTCTTGATCCAAATGAGTTCATTGCTGATGCAGGTTCACAGCACATTTCGTAATCTTGAAGAATCAAATATTCTTAGCTCTTATATGAGTGATTCCATAAAGGAAATATCCAAAGCCTGTCGAGCTTTTGAAGCAAAAGAATCTGCTCCACCCGCTGCTGGTGTGTAAACTATTACTGAAGTTGCTGTTTCGTTGTTTTGTAACTTCTGAATATTTACTACTTGTTTGTTACAGTCATGGCACTCAGAACACTTCAAGCAGAGATTACAAAGATTTACATTCTTAGGCTTTGCTCTTGGATGCGAGCTACAACAGAAGAGATATCGAAAGAAGAAACATGGGTTCCTGTATCTATTCTTGAAAGGAATAGATCTGCATACACAATCTCATTCTTGCCTCTAGCATTTCGCTCAATTATAGCCTCAGCCATGGATCAGATCAGTTCGTAAGTCACTAAACGTTAGGAATAAACATTATAATTGATGATTAAGCTTAGTGAACTTGACTATGATTGTGTTAGGTTTGCAACCATAGTTTTAAATATTGCCCGTTTTGAATTGAATCGGACGATACGAAATGAAATTTTAGGGTTCCCATCCAATAAAGGTCGATATATGGCCTGTGATTCGGACTTTGGACAATAAGTCTGAATCGGCCTATTTAAAACGGAAAAAATGGGGAAAAACGAATTGAAACGGATATGGAGGCAGGAAACGAGAAATTAAAGAGATGGATTTTTGATAAAAAGCCTGTTTTAAAAACTGCTGGTGCATGTAAAGGGTAGCTGAGAAGAAGAGAACAAGAAATTGAGCGGTGGAAGAAAAAGAACAAGCTATTCTCTCTTCCTCTCTCTGGTTCTTCTCCGTTTTCCCAATTTCAATTCTTCTTCTTTTTTTTTTTTTCAATTTTTTTATCCACCGACAAAGCAATAAAGTATCTAGAGTCTGGAGTTTCTTTTCCGTTCTGTTCACTTCTTTCTTTCTTTATTATTATTATTATTATTATTTACTACTGCTTAATTTACAGATAAGTAGTTATATATATATATATATATATATATATATATATATATATATATATATATATATTTATATTTATATTTTTTTTTTTTTTTTTTTGAGGAAAAAAAAATAATATTCAACGAAGGTATGTTTCAAATCCTAAGTAAGTAGTAGGAAAAAAAATATTTTTTTCTTATTTAAATGTATGGTTTAAAGGATTTTATTACAAATTTATTTTTTAAAATAATTAAATAATTTTTTTTTAATTCAATTTTGATTGAGATTCGAACTTGAAATCTCATAAATTTTGAATTGACTTTAGTATTACTAATTAAGAAATCTGTATTGATTAAATTAAAAATTATATTTCAAATATATACTATTTATTATAAACTAAAATTATTTAAACACAAATAAATAATATATTGTATATTTTTTAAATAATATCTTGTAAAATTATTAATTATCTTATTGATTTGACTCATTTGCTAGTGGTTTGAAAAAATTCACGCTAGTGGCAAACAATTCAGTCTAATTTAGAACAATTTAGTCCGATTCTGATTCCTGATTTCGATTCCAAAACCGATATTTAAAGCCTTGTTTGCAATACTTCCATAATGATATCAATGTGGGGATGGGACTCACTACTGTCTATATTGATTGAGCATGGATTGCTTGTAATTTTCTCACATGTTAAAGGAAGGAAAAGAAGTAACTCTCTACATAGCGTCATTGCTCATCAAGAGTGGACTATTAAAAACCCATGTTCATTTGGCATGGTCTGCAATATTTATAGAAAATTTTCTGAAAAATGAAATCTTGAAATGTTTGCACAATGTTCGTTTAGTTTGAATGCTAGAACTCTATTATTTATTAACAAAATTCCGAATATTCAGTATTGTCATTATGATGCAATATGATTGAAGCACATATGCAGGCTTCTGCTGCAACTGCTTACCCTCTTTGATTCTTCCCTTCTCTCCTTCATATCCCTGCCTCAATCCTCTCTCTTTCTCTCTCTTAACCCCTCTTTCTCAAGATGTATTTGGCTGGAGAGTAATGCTAGGATTTTTGGGGATCAGATTTTGCCTCGGCTGCCTGATAATTTTGTATCTTTGACTGTGCTATGAATTTCCTCTTCTGGGGTGTTCATCTTCCTGCCATCAAGCATCATCGGAGGCGTTTACTTTGTTATTATCATTATAATTTAAAATTTTTCCCGTGTTTCACTTGTATCTTATCCTCATATATATATTGTTTCCTTAGTTTCTCTTTTTAATTAATTCTTGTTTCATCTAAAAAAGTTAACCAACTGAAGGCTGCTAATATACTTTCTTTAACTGTCTTGTTACATTTCTTTTCAGGATGATTCAGTCCTTGAAGAGTGAAGCGAGAAAGTCTGAGGAAATGTTTGTGCAAATTCAAGAAATTCAAGAATCAGTTAGACTTGCCCTCTTAAATTGTTTCCTGGATTTTGCTGGTATGATGGATAAGCGATTTCTAATTTAGCATTTGGGCCTGAAAACATAGATTATAATGATCTCATCTATTCCCACTCATCAGGCCATTTGGAAAAAATTGGGACTGAGCTTGCAGCAAGCAAATCAACTAAAGAGCGTCTGCATTTACAGAATGGATATATTCATAAATCAGAAAGCAAAGTATCTAATCTCCCTGGAAGTATTGTTGATTCGCATCAACAATTGCTGATGGTGTTAAGTAATATTGGATACTGTAAAGATGAACTTTCTCATGAATTGTATAACAAGTACAAAAATATTTGGCTACAGGCAAGGTACATAGTCAACTCTCTGCCACTTTTTCTGGGAGAGAAGAAGTATAAAAATGCCATTGCATTCTTTTGAAAATGAATTGATTTGGATGTGAAAAACTGATTGATTTTGTAGGATGCTAATTGGATAACGAACCCACTTTGGCCCAAAGCTGAAGGAATCTGCTTGGGTCATTATTATCCTGGTATAATTTGACTGGCCACGCTCAGTAAATGTTAAAAATTGACCTGAGTCATGAATTTTGAACAACTGGGGATTGACATGACTTCCCCCAATTCAATTGCATATTTAGCATAATTATGTGCATATTGTAGTTCAATTATGCTATCAGGGAAAACAATAATGCTTTAAGAAATGGTTGTATTGGCTCTCAAGGAGTATGTTTTCACATTAGTTAGTTATGCCAACTGAATCATAGGTTATTCTTTTTCACATTTTTTGTTGTCTTCCTAGCTACTGAAGTTTGTGTTGAATTTGCCGTTTATTTAGGCTTTCATGTATGTGTACTCTACTTGCTGATGAGTGTTATGGATATGCTTGTTCTGTTAACTTCAGGGAAAAAGAAGACGATAGTGATGTACAAGATCTAGTGATATCTTTCTCTGGTCTAGAAGAAAAGGTCCTTGAACAGTATACTTTTGCAAAGGTATGGCATAACATGTTTCTTTAATTTTATTTGTAAGTTGTTCAGATGCATAAACACATGGAGAGTTGTATGTATGTAGCCAATGCTACTGTGAAGTTGATGGTTTTGGAGCTGGTTCCTGTAATCCTTTTGCTGGGCCTATTGTGGGGTTGCTAGTATAGTCAACTATTCAGATTTTGGAAGTCAGACTATCTTTGTTTTTCCTGACCAAAGTTTTTGCAGCCAAAAAACCTAGATTATGTTCATCTTTCTGCAAGTAGTACACATTAATAAATCAGACATGAGAAATTGGTTCATTAGTTTAGAAATGCCTCTATTCTGGTCTACACAAGAAGATCTCAAATCAAATTCGAGCCAGCTAAAATCTGGAGCACCATATTGTATGGAGTTGGTCATCTTATAGGCGAGTGGTGCAGCTTTGGAACTAATGGTGTCAAATGTCTTAGTCTTGTTGGCTGTATAAAATTTTCATATCAATCAACTGGGTTAGCTCAAAGAACCTCTTCATGCTCAAAATTTTTTGTGGGTTAGGTTAATGAAAAACAGATAAACCATAAAATTTTTACAACTATTTATTCACTATGGAATCGTGATTAAGAAATGTTGTCTTCCTGGCAGGCAAATATGATCAGAACAGCCACTGTGAACTATTTGTTGAACTCTGGTGTTCAATGGGGAGCCGCTCCTGCAGTCAAAGTGATGTCTCAGATTTTTCATAATTGATTATTTTATTATTATTATTTCCAAAATGATGATATTATAAAGTGATAATTTTTTGCAGGGTGTGCGTGATGCTGCTGTGGAGTTATTGCACACTCTAGTAGCTGTGCACTCAGAGGTACATAATGGGTTTACTTGAATGAAATCATGACAAACAAGTGCATTAACAATTGAATGTTTTATATTGTATTGTTTGATGTTAGAATATCACTTCTTCATACGAGGAATAGTTGTGCATCTCTCCACGTGTAGTTCTATATTAAAATCATCTTTTATCTTTAAAAAAAAAATCCTCATTGCAGGTCTTTGCTGGTGCTAAGCCTCTTTTGGATAAGACACTTGGTATACTTGTGGAAGGTCTAATTGACACTTTTCTGAGCCTTTTCCATGAAAACAAAAGCAAAGATCTTAGGTCACTTGATGCTAATGGTTTCTGTCAGCTCATGCTTGAGGTAGAGTACATTGTTTTTCTTGGTGATGAATTACAGAAACTACGCTACTTATTCGTGATCCAAACTTGTATTTTAAATACATGCAGTTTCTATTTCATTCTGGATGAAATTTTCTTCTAAGCTCCCCTAGGTCTGAATAATTCATAATCTTTGGGAAACCGATATTTGTTATGAACATTGTGATGTTAAAACATTTTGAGGCATATCACTTCAAAGAAAATATTACACCATTGCCCCAGTGGTGGTAAAAAAAGGAAATATTTTAATGAATGATCCCCATGGGAACCAGAAAAAGAAAAATGGATACATTTCAAAAACAAACAAACAATGGTTGACATTCAGTGGATTGTTTTTTTGATAATGCTTTCGAACATAGATTGTGTGTATTTGCTTCTACAGGCTCCTGTAGTTCATCAAGATTTTATGACTTGTATAGTTGGTCAAATCATTTAACTTCATACTTGTTCGATAATTTAATTTCCTTAACGTGTCTTCTGCAGCTTGAATATTTCGAGACCATATTGAATCCTTATTTTACACATGATGCAAGGGAGTCACTCAAGTCCTTACAAGGTGTGCTGTTAGAGAAAGCAACCGAGAATGTTGCTGAAGTTGTCGAAAATCCAGGGCATCAACGGAGATCAACTCGTGGGAGTGAAGATGCACTTGATGAGAGGCAGCAAGGGATGACTGTATCTCCGGATGACCTGATTGTAAGAATCAAATTCTGCTATTTCTGGATAATATGCCCTGGGACTCTTTGCTTTGAGAATGCACTGACCAAGTTGAGTTTGAGCATCATTGGTATTAATCTAACATTGATACTAGTAAATGGATCAATTGCAGAGAACTCCAAAGAGCAGTGGAGTAATGAGTATATTTCATTGAATAATTGATCTTTTAGCAAAATCTAGTATCTGTTTTTGTGGGGAACTAACAAATCTAATCTCTACATCTTTCTAATTGAATAACGAATTGCAGCAGTAATTCTAGTAAAATAGAATTTTGTGTTTTCACCTAATCTTTTTAATGTTTCCGAAATCTGTGCATTTCAGGCTCTTGCTCAGCAGTGTAGCTCTGAGTTGCTTCAAGCAGAACTTGAGAGAACTCGAATCAATACAGCATGCTTCATTGAGGCAATTCCCTTGGACTCTGTGCCAGAATCAGCAAAAGCTGCCTATGGCTTCCGCGGGTCAATGGATTCTCCCAGCAAAAACTACAGAGGTGCACAAGCAGTGGGGTCCCCAAGTTTCTCCCGACAGAAGCGTCGATGATCTAGTCGCCATTTTTGTTCACAATTTTCTCTGTTGTATGTGTAATTGTTGTATTGTATAGGTTGTGGTATATCCAATTGAATGAAAGCTATATTCTTTCCATTGTAACTTCCTTAAAAGTTTCTCGCATTTTTCTTCTTACATATCAATGTTCATGAAGTGCCCTTCATTTTTGTCTTATTTTGGCAGAACTTTCCCACAAGGTTTTGTTGATTGTGACTAGAAATGATCAATGAGAATTTTACAAGTAATGTTAGATGTCAGAAGACAGCCGGTTTAGGCAGCGAAGGCATCATATTATTAAACACGAGAGCTCTGATATTAAGCCGAAAGTTGGCATTTTGTTGAAATCCTGAATTTAAGTGATGAGAATGTGTTGCATTACAACTTTATTTTCAAGGGTATATTTAGCTACTATCAAGAAAAGTATTTTATTAAAAATATTGATTAAAAATCAATAAATTTTATTTTGAAATTTTCTTATATAAGAAAATTTTAAATAATTAAAACGTTTTCTATTTTTAAATGATGTAAAGTTTTTCATGGGAATCAAGAAATGTACAACAAAGGGGTGCGAGACGTATTATATTTCCTCTAATGTATTTAAATGAAGTTTGAAAAATAAAATGGCCGAAACAGAGAACCTGAATGGGCTATGGTTAGCATGAGCTCGCGCGCCTTCCAAAATCAGCAATTAGTTTTGGAAAGATTTCCTGGACCATCAGCTGAAAAAGCAGCGATGAGGCTTATATTTAAAAAAAAAATATATTCGTCTCTGCCCGAGATCTCGACATCACAATTCCTTTTTTTGTCTAAATTTTGGAGTAAAGAGGCTTCTAGATGCTGTATTCGATTAGTGATCCTTGTCCTTGGTCCCATAAAATCTGATACCTTAGTAGTCTTGCCAATATTACATATATATGATTCCTAAAGAACAAAATTCACCATGGCAGTGCGCTTAAATGATCTATTTCATTAGTTATACCAATTACATAATGGTCTTAAAAAGTGAGTAATTCTATATTCTTCACCCACAATCATTAATTTGATACAGAATTATCAGAATGAAATTAACTGTGGTAAAAGGTCACATTCTCGCTATGGGCTGCATCTTGAACTTCATCATCCAAATTAAGCTGTCCTCAGCGGTGGAGAGACCAATATGACACCATCTCCTCGAACAAAGAGAAAAGGAACTGTACGCCTTGTAGTCTGAAATAGAAGAAAACAATTATATTGGATAAGTGTGAGCCTCCTACATGGTACTACAAGAAGAAAACCCCTTTCTTTTTCTCATCCTTTTATTGTCAAAATTTGAATTGCTGTAATTTTAGCTCATTATCAATATCAACTTTTCCACCTTAATTGAGCACCTTGTGACTTTCAGTCAAAATATGTTCCTTGCTAGACGAGAGTAATTTTTAATTATCTAATTTTACTTATAAATAGCGTATCATTTTCCTAGTGCCTAGTCTGTAATTTTATAATTTTCATTCTTTAGACACTCACCTAGGTTTTCTCAGCGACGTTCAACTTCTGCATATCCTAGGTTTTCTCACCTAGGTTTTTTATAACTAATTAATCGGTGAAAATTTAGTGTTAGTCAAACTGTGCAAGCATTGCAGCGAAGAATGTGGGCAATGTTTTGCGACTTTCTAGAGCTCCTCAGTTTTAATACACAACCAGGCTTCGCAAAGAAATTAATGTTATGTCTAGAAATTAATGTTATGTCTATCCACATTAGCATCCCTTATTCAATAAGTTAGCAAGTTATCCCCACTCCAACCAACAGTATGCCACTACACCTACGTAGGTGAGCCCTATCATTTTCAGGCAACATAACATATGCTTCTCATAAAAATTATAACTATAAGCAACTTGAACTTCCGGTAATTACCCTAGTAAGTCCCCACCCAGTGATTTAATATTACTCTCTACACGTTCAACAGGAACATAGACAACAGAAAATTTTAAGATAAATAGAAAGAAGAGAATATAAAATAGTAACATACCCGAACAATTTCTTCATATGTTTCGTCATCAATTTCAACAGTAGTAACAATTTCTTCAACATCCCCAAGAATCATATTTAGATGCTGATCATAAGCCTGCCAATCAACATTTGTTACTGACAAATGAAATCTAGGAATTTGAATTGAGAAACAAAAATTGTTAATACATTAATAGCTAAGCAAATGTATTACATTTATTAGGGAAAGAAAAAACTTTCCTCGGCATTTTTCTTGCATCAGTTTTCACTTTATACTGTATTTTTGGCTGGTAATTATTCCAAAAAAAGACTATCAATTCAGCAAAAGAACTGTTCATGCAAGATAATGCAAGGAAAACTAATTACAAGACATTAATATTCAGCTATGCTTGCTGAAGAATAAAATGGATTCATGCCAAATCTGATGAAATGTCATTTTGCAATCATAGTACATACCTTTAGTACTAGTCTGTCCTCTGACAAAATGATGTGATCTAAATCATACATGCACAAAAATGAATGACTAAAACATGAATTCGTCGCATATGCATGGTTACCTGTGTGCATCATTTTCTCAAAAGGATTGATGTTGCCACCACAATATTGTGTTCATATCTACAGCAACAATCAACTAGTCAATCAAATCCAAAATTCCTATCATTTTAAGTCCCGAGTATACATGTTCATTAATACTAAAACATATCTATCGCAATCAACCCATATTAAAAGAAAGAATGTTCCAGCCACAGGAAAGGGCAAAAATAAATTCACCCTCAATTCCTCTCATCTCTAATTGGATAAGAACAGTTAACATAACCTACACAAGCACTAGTAAAATTCCATTCCATCCCAATCTCAAGTCCAATCTTCTTTGCAAAAAAACACTCATAGCACATAACAACATCAACCATTTAATTTACAAAGCTTCTGATAAAAATTTTTGATTTCTTAACAAACTAAAGGTGAATAATTTCAATTTGGAGCAACTGATTCGAAACACTATTCAAAAACCCAATTAGGCCATGAAAGTAACTGAAGTCCTAAAAGCAGTAAAACCCTAAATTAATACCCCAACACAGAAAGATTTGGTGAAAATACCCTTAATTTTCTATATGGGTTCCTCATGGTATGAATAAGAAAACGAACTCTAAAGACTTGCAAAAAAAAAAATACAAATCGCACATAAGTAAAGAGAGAGACATACATGGAGTTTGCCGCGGAGTTCACGGTCGGAGCGGAGCTTGACGTAGATCCTCTCGTCGAGGCTCAATCGAATGAGATCCAAAGGCTCTTTTACTGCGCTGTCTTCTTCGCTCGCCATTCTTCTCTACCCCTTCTCTCTCTCTCTGGTCTATTAAGGGTTTAGCCATAGCCCATAGCAGTTTTGCTTATTTACTGTTGTTTAGGACCCGACCCGATTTATTTTTTGTATGACCCGCCTATTCGATCCGGGATCTTTTTTAAAAAAATTATCATTATTGGTAAGGGTTTTTATTGATTTTCTGATGTATAAGTTCCCTAACTTCCTCTATCAAAAAATTCTCTTTTTTTAATTTTTCATTTTAAAGAATAAATTTTATATATTTTACATTTTGTAAAATTTAGGGGAAAATGTTGTAACTGATTTTAATGCCATAACATATTTAAATAATTACTAATTTTTTTAGCACGTATATAATTTAAAGGAAAAATTACCTTTTGAGTTTTGCCTTTCAAATTCAACTAAATAGCTTTTTTTTTTAAAAAAGATTTTCCTTTTCATCTTTCTAATTATGTAAAAAATTTAATAATTTGAAATATTATATTAGTTAATAATTAATAAGTTTAAATAAACTGATTTTTGATAAAAAAAATTAAAAGTTTAAAATTTATTATATCACTTTTTTATTATTGATGAAGAAGAAAATATTATCATTTATTATATCACTTTTTTATTATTGATGAAGAAGAAAAGATTATCTTAGCTTTTAAATTTAATAGTTATATATCTAAATTATTATATATAATTAAAAATAAATGATAAAATATTATCATTTATTTCATAAAAATTTTAAAAAAAATTTATCAAGTAGAGTAAAATATTCAAGATTAACAACTAGATTTTCTTGTAAATATTTATTTAAATTATGTTTTTTTTTATTCATTCAAATGTAATTAAATTTTATTATAAATATTAATTTAAATCATCCTCTTTTCCGTTCATAATTATGTTTCTTCCACAAATTATTTTATATAAAAATACAAAATTTATTCAGATTTTAATAAATTACAAAATCTATCCAAATGAAAATTGTTAAACTCAACTCGAATTATCATATATTTAATGTCATATCCTCAATAATTAATTAATTAATATTATAATAATAACTTGTTATAAAATACTTAGTGAGATAGTACATATTCCATAAAAAGGATTAAATTGTTTTATATTTCCCTTTTTTTAACCATGATATAATTTTATTATTATAAATATTGGAGAAATTCCACACTAATACTTGATACCATTCTCTTTCCCCTCCAACTTTTACCAAGTTGAAAAGAATGATATTCTTTGCTTTCTTCTAGGTGTTCAGAAAAACTGTCATTAGTCAATATTTAAAAAAAAAATTCTTAATTTTGTAGGCTATTATTATTCATATTCTCATAGATATGTTGAATTTTTTTAATGGTATAATCAACTGGTAAAGGCTCCATCTTGGTTAATAATAAACATACGATAAAAATAAGTAAAAATTGTTAGAAACAGTGTAATTAACTGTTTTAAATTATGAAAGGACTAAATTTTCCTTTAATTATCTTCCTGCAACAAATACTAATGCCTTCAAACCACATCACGGCAAAAATCTAAGAATAATGATGTCAACAGGACACTATCAATAAACCCAAAAAAGAGCAAAATTATTAGTTTAAAATGCGAAGTACAGAGGAGAAGATGAATTGAAGCATCTGCAATTGATAAAATTTGTTTAATTTTTCTTTTTTATGTTACAAGTTTGTGATTATTAAGCTTTCAACACTTGCTTGTAATGAGAAATAACAGTAATCGAATTAGATATTAATATTTTTGTGAGAACCAAAATGGGAATAACAAAAAAATTTCAAATAAATTTTGAGATTTCCATGAAACCCAAAATAAAAAGAGGTATGATAAAATTAATGGCAATTAATGAAATTCAGTTGAAACAATTGCCAATCATGAGAAAAATTGATTGGAGAAATTGATGATGTCAAAGGGTCTCAGTTTCTTTTTAAAACAATTAATTACTTTTTTTTTTTTTTCTTCTAACAATTCTTGTTCTGACAATATCATTTTACCTATAAGGCTTTATAAAAGAGAGAGAGAGTTAATTTCCATGAAATCCATTGAGATGCAAACAATTTTTTTTTATCATATGTTAAATAAGTTATAAAATTTTATTAAAAAATTCAATTCATTTGATAAACAATTAGAAACGAGCTTATTATAATCAAAATTCAACTTAATTATATCAATCAAATTTTTATTTAATGATATTAAAATTATTTTAAAGTTTATAAAGTTTCGATTTTGAATTATGTGTAAATTAAATTTATTAAAAAAAATTGAGCTTGTTCCTTAAATAATGTTTCTGAAGGCTTGTGGTATATATATGCATTAAGCCTATAAAAGCAGCACTAAAACACAAAGTTATTATAAGTTTACAACCATAACTTCACACGACTTAAACTCACTTATTAAATAAGTTTATAATTATAAATAACTCATTGATAAAAACAAGATTAAAATGACTTTTTTTTTTCAAAACTTACCAGCAGCCAAACTTGTTTCTATAAAATTTCAAACCTCTTAAATTGTTTATACACAGTTGATTTGTCTAACACTCTAGGTACAGATAATACTACCAATCTAATCTCGCAGCAATGCATATTTACAATACATCACATTCATTGATTAGCTTGAGTATTGATTATTTCAAAATTATCCAATCAGAATCAATTAGTACCATCCGATGTTTATCTTTAATGATAAAAATAAATATTTATTTGTGAGGTCTCAAGTTTTTAGAGTATTTTTCTTTTAATTAAGCACATAATTTATAAAAATTAAATATATTATCTTATAAAAAATTTTCTTTTTTTTAATATTTATTATTAATATCGTCACTCTTATAAAAGTAATTTAATTACGTAAAATATATTAAAAAATAATTTAATTATGTGAAATTTATTATAGAATAATTTAATTATGCGAAACTCGTAAAAAAATAATGAGTAATAATAATTTTTATAAATACTTTTATTCAATTGGATGATAAAATAAATATCAGGAATTGAATATTTGAATTTCATTTGATACAATCTAAACACTTCATCATTAATATTGATTAATTTAATTAGCTTGATATAATTAAAAAATAAAAAGGCTATTTTATTACTTTACTAATTCCGAAAGCAAGCATAAATAAAATTTAAAAAATGAACCCAAGTTGTCTTTTGTGGCCCCACTTGACAGTTGATGATATGTCAAATACATGAATTTGGCCGACAATGTGTCTTTTTCTTTTTTATCAAAAAGGTTCTCACAAAGTGTGTCCCAAGAATAATGCTATATTTCTAATTATATGAAAATGAAGTATGTTTCAACCAAATTTATACATATATCAAAATTAAATTCTTTTTATTAGTTGAAAAGCATATCTTAAATAAAATTAAATTTACAAATTTTAAAACTTTTTTCTTAAATTTTTTTTAATTAACAAATGATATTCTAATTTAAAATATTTTCATAAGATGTACTAATCATTTTAATATTATTAAAAATATATATATATATATATTTTTTATATCATAACAACTATCATTTTATTTATTATTCATTTTAATTCAAAGGTTTAATAATAATAGAGTTAATATTCTAAAAATTTTGGAATTTGAATTAAATAAACAGGTGAACATGTTTTAATCAGTACGGAGTCTACTAATTATGATCAAGTGGTATTTACTAATCTATATAAGAAAACATTGTAATTCAAAATGTACTGCCAAAGTTCAAGAAATAGGGGAAAATTGGATTACCAACTCAAAATTTTGTTGTATTAGCCTTATTATAGCAATTTTATTTGAGGGTTAAGACCATAATTGTCAAATTCAACTCAATCTGATTAGTTGATATGAAAAATTCAAAAATCGATTTATAAGTCACATTAGAAATAATAAAGTTTTAAGTTTGAATTTTTTTTTAAAGATTAAAAATAATAATAAATGATCATTTAATAAAGTATATTAATTAATTTAAATACTCAATTAAATTATCATTACATGTGATTTCCTCATTATTACTTTTTTCATTTACTTAATTTAATTAAAAATTATTAATTATGATTTAATTAAGTATGATATGATATATATATGTTAAAATTGATGTTAGATATTATTATATTGAGATATAATATTATCATATTTATGTTATTATTTAAATTATATATATATATATATATATATATATATATATATATATATATATATATATATATATATATATTATTTAAAATTTAGTTAATCTCAATTAAACCTTTGCTGGAATTTATGATTGCGACCCTCTATTTTTATGGGTTCAAAGCTAAGAAAACCATGGGTATGACTAAGAAATAGGGAATCAAAATAAAAAAGGTCACTTTGGACCCACCAGATCCTCCTATACATTGAATCTGCTGAACCCTCTACTTATAAATATATTCTCACACACAATTCAGTTCACTATATAAATACCCGTTTTGTTAGGAGAGCTTCTTCTTCCTAGATTATAGCCTTTATTATAGAAAACTCGGTCTATCTCTGTCTTTAAAGGCTGCATGTGGGTATTAGCTATCGGGAGTTGTTCTGCTGCAGATAAGTAGCTTTGGCTTTCTCTATTTGTGAACATTGAAGGATTGATTTTGTTCTGTTTCTGTTTTCTTTTTTTTCGTTTTGGTTTTTATGGAATGTTTTGGTGAATTTGGAACTGAGATTTGAGTTTATTATTGAGTTATAAAAAATGGGTTTGTGTTATTTGATTGCATTGTGTTAATTGATTATGCATGCCTGAGGATCTAGATAGGTGGCGGATTTTATGAGATGATTCAAAAGGGAAAAAAAGAAGGAATGGGTATGCCTTATTCTTGTTTAAGTGGAGCATAAAACATTGATATTTGGATTATACAGAGCTAAAAAGGTACATTGATTAAGGTTTTAGGTAAATGGGTTCGTGGGTCTGATCTAATTTGTTATGAAGCTAACAAAATGGAAGGGAATTTATCACAAGGAGGGATGATTCCAGGTGGGGCTCCTTTTGGAGGGCTTGACTTGCAGGGATCAATAAGAATTCGTCATCAAACACAGTACCCAGATGCTATGCAACACCAGCAACACCCTGTTCATCGCCAAGGCTCCTTGGTTCATGAGCGTTTTCCCCTTACCATAGGCACTTTGAACAACTCTGATCAAACCATTTACATGACTAATTACAACAATGGAGATAAGGTGAAAAATGTGGCAAGTGATGAGGATGAGCCAAGCTATACTGAAGATGGTGCTGATGGTCACAATGAAGCAAGTAGAGGGAAAAAGGGCTTACCTTGGCAGCGTGTTAAATGGACTGATAAGATGGTGAGGCTTTTGATAACTGCTGTGTCTTATATAGGCGAGGATATGTCATCGGATTGTGATGGTGGGATGAGAAGGAAATTAGCAATTTTACAGAAAAAGGGCAAGTGGAAATTAGTTTCCAAGGTGATGGCTGAAAGGGGCTTCCATGTTTCACCTCAGCAGTGTGAGGATAAGTTCAATGACCTTAACAAAAGGTATAAAAGGCTAAATGACATGCTTGGAAGGGGCACTTCTTGCCAAGTTGTTGAGAACCCTACACTTTTGAATGTTATAGATTATCTAACAGAGAAAGAGAAAGATGACGTTAGGAAAATATTAAGCTCAAAGCATCTGTTCTATGAAGAAATGTGTTCATACCATAATAGTAATAGGTTGCATCTGCCTCATGATCCAGCGTTGCAGCATTCCTTACAGTTGGCTCTTAGAAGTAAAGACGATCATGATAATGATGATATGGAAAGGCACCAACAGGATGATCTTGATGAAGATGATCATGAAATGGAAACGGATGGTCATGAGGAACTTGAGGAGAATCATACATCACGAGGGGATAGCAGGGGAATATATGGGGTCCTTGAGGGCTCTATGAAAAGGTTGAGACACAGACAGGGCCATGAAGATGCTTGTTTTGGGAATTCATCTCACGAAGGTAACAAAGGCTCTTATTCTCATATTCGCATTGCTCAAGTTGATATGAATCAAATGTCATCTGAAAGTATGAAAGCATCTTGGTTACAGAAACAGTGGATGGAATCTCGCACAATTCAATTAGAAGAGCAAAAGTTGCAAATTCAGCTTGAAATGCTGGAACTGGAAAAACAGCGATTCAAATGGAAAAAATTTAGCAGGAAAAGAGATTATGAACTAGACAAAATGAGGATGGAAAATGAGAGGATGAAGCTTGAGAATGAGCGAATGACATTGGAGTTGAAGCGCAAAGAAATGGGTGTTGATTTTAATTAATTGCCTAGTCCTGTTAGATTTTGTTCCTCACAACAGTAGTATTTACATGCGACAATACTTCCAGTTTTGGTAAGATGCTATTGAATAACTTCAGTATCATTTAGGAAGAAGAATTTTGTCAGAAATTTTATCGACTATCATTATCTAGTTATGCTGTTTGACTCTAATGAAACGGTATTGTGCATGGTTGAAGATATTGTAGCAAGAGTCTTTTTCTTTTGATCTTGCATCTGTTTTCATTTCTTTTTTTTTTTTTTTTTTGGATAATTATCATGTATTTGGGTCTATAGTTGATGTTTGAATATTTAACCTTAGTTTGATGATTAAGCTTTTATGTTGTTGATGTAAATGCTTGGATTGCTGTACTTCTGAATTATGGTTTAGAAAGATTGCAACCCATTTGTTTAGATAATTTCTGTGCATACATATAAGGTATTCTTACATTGTAAATTTGCATTTGTGCGGCAGTTTTGGAGGAACTAAACAGCAATTGACTGATAGGAATTCCTCTCATTGAGATTTTCAACTTCTTGGGATTGCTTGTTGAAGAATTATTTTGTTCTGTGGCAGATCATATCATTTAAACATCATCATCACGATGTTTTGACACGTAGGACCATTATATCATCACTGATGTAGCATATAATATAGGTCTTGCTGTAGCATGTTCATTTAGAATGATAGTTTTAAAGTTGAAAGTCTCTATTCGATATTTTCAATAATTTGGTGTTAATAGGTAATATATATAATTTTCATTCAGAAGGAGAATTGCAGCAGGCTTCTTTATGAACATCTCTTATTTTATATTCCCTCAGTCATCTGTCGTTTTAGAAATTTAACTATTTATATTTTTAATTGTTATTTTAAATTTTCAAAATAATATTTATCTATTTTTTTCTACTTTATCTTTATAACATTTAAGGAGGAAGATAAGGTTAAGAATATAATGTTAAATAAGTTATTTTGAATTTAATTAATAAGAATTTTAATATGTATATAAAATTTTAAACGACAGATAAAAAAAAAAAAAAAACGGAGAGAGTATATAAATAATGTGATATCCCACATTAGAGAGTATATAAATAATGTGATATCCCACATTCTCCTGGTACATTTTGCTTAGTGTTTTGCTTGTGTATTGTATATTGGCTTCTGCTATAATTTTTTTGGTTCAGTATATCTTAATGTGAAAAGAAGGCAGTCAATACTCATAGGTAATTAGTTTTGATTTTATAATTCAAGAATTCTTAGGTAGGCTTGAGCCAATAAGGCCGTGCCACTCCAACACAATTTATACCTTGTCTCTGGGTGTGTGCCCGCGCGAGTGAGAAGCAATCATTAATAGTTAAGGATGAGATTAATTAAGGGTTAACGATAATTAGTTTATTACAGATTGGACAAAATTATATTAGCTTAGTAGTTTTATATTATTAACAATAATTTTTAGCTCTGTTTCTTTTTTATATTATTAATTTTCTCTTTATTTTTTTAATTAACAAATATCGGTGAAGTCTATGTGACTAACAGAGAAAAAAAATTACATAGGTTACAGGAGTTTAAACAGTTCAAATTAAAAAATAAAATATTTAATTACATAAAAAAAAAAAGTCTTAATAGAGTTACTGGTAAAATTTCAATTTTTTTTTATACGTTTTCCCCCTTTTTTTTTAATGCTAAAAGATAAAAGCTAACATACTGAGAAACCTTTTTTCAAGAAAAAAAAAATTATGTTCTTTTAGGCCCATAGGCTTGGGCTTCTTGAATTTGAGGGCTCTTGTTTGAAATTTCTACCATGCCCAAGCCCCTTGCCACTAAGGAAGCCAATTCTAGGAAATATTACACAAATATATATATATTTTTTTAATTTTAAGTTATTTTTTTTTTCTGTTTTTTGGTAATATATGTATAGTATATTTTTTTGATATATATTCGATATATATCGTATTTTTTAAAAAATATTTTTAGATATGCATTATTTTTTAAAAAAAAAATTTAAATATGTAATATTTTTGAAATTTTCTTTTTACTGTAAAAATAATTTTTTTTTTTTATATATATTTTTGAAAAAATCTCTTAATTCTAAGAGTTGACTCGGTAAACATTTATTCACCTCCTAAATCAAATATGAAAAGGTCCTGATCTGACATTAAAATTTCTTTTAAACTTTCCACTTTAAGGATAATATAATTTGAGGTAATAGATAATATAGACCAGAGTGAGGTCGGGGTATGGTCTACTACCACCTCCATCCATAATTTTTGTGTACTATCATCGTGCTATTAATTTATTGCATTCAAACTTTATCAGTTTTTATGAGAAAAATTAAGAAGATGACAATGAAGATGAAGAATATTTATTAACTTGCAAATGGAAGTGTTTTTTTTTTAGTTAAGAGTGTAGCTGGATACTCATATCTCCCTTTGTTCTTTTAGTTTCTCAAAATTTGTGTAACACAACAATTTTACATTTCTCATCTTTTTTAACACACAAGAATTTACCTTTCATCTTTCTGATGTAATATTTGCTAGTCAATTATACAATTTAACATTTGAAACTAGCCACTTAATTAAAAAAAAAATCTCTTAATTATCATTTTCATAAATGTGAATAATTAATTTAAAAAATTATTTTTCAATACACGAGATTTTCTATATATTATAAATTTAGATAATTCATACAAGATTTTAATACATAATATTTTTTATTATAATTATTATTTTTCTATTCAATGAGAGTCATTGATCATAATTATAAAAAGAAAAGTATAATTCAATTATATCATCATATGTAGCTTGAACTTGAATTTGATATGAGAATGTACCTTTGTGGGTTGCTTTTAGGGTTTGAAGATGACACATAAATAAAGATGTGGGTAAGTTTAACTGCAAGCTTATTAGTTGTGGCTGATGATGAAAATTGGGGTTTGTTGTTCCAAATAAGGAAAGATTCAAAAGAGATGAGACATTGATTGCTATGTATGGCTGCTTTTGCTTTTGTCCTCTTTATCTTATTTCTCCATTGAAGATTCATACATCATATGGACATGGATGAAAGAAGTTACTTTTAGGGTTTTAAGATATATTTTGATCTTTATTCAGATTTAGAAAAGACAAAAAAATAAATTAAAAAAAAAATAAAAAAAGATGCTTCAGAATAGAAGAAATAGGAGAATAAAGGACTTAATTATGATTGGTTATCTGTTAACTAATGAAGATCTGCAGGTGAAATATTAGTTGCGAATACAAGATTATGACTGTCCTCCATTTATATATATATATATA
>CANXYC010817094.1:0-12223 GCA_948193065.1 Aleurites moluccanus
TAGATATGAAAATGATGTTTGATATAAGTTACTTGGAAAGTATACTTGTAATTAGGTGTATGTATGACATGAAATGTTGAACTAGGTATGTATAAGTTCTTAACTTGGTATAATAGTGATGAATATATGAAATGTAAGTGAGATGTGGTGATAGAAATGTGTTTGATGCATAAAGGAATGGAAAAAGTGTTAATTTGACCTTATATAGTTAATTGTATTTGACATGAAAGATAAAATAGAACATGAACTCCTTTATGCATGAACATACTTATAATAGATTGTATTAATGGGTTAAATATTGAAAACCAAGTTTAAATACCATATTGGAATAATTCTAGGTTGGCCGAATAGGATTAGAAAGGAATGGTTAGGTGTTTAAGTGTTAATTGTGTAATGTGATGTATATGATGTATGTTTGATGTATTTTAATGTGAATAATGTGTTTTATAATGTTTACAAGTCTTACTGAAGTATTATATATGAAAATAGGTGAACCTTCGGGTAATCCAGTTAGAGGTGTCGAGTGCCGGGCCAATTAGGGCCTACGAGTTGTGTATAGGGGGTTAAAGTGGACTTTTTGGATCTAAGGTGAGTTTATATATATAATCATGCATGATTTGCATTATATATCATATAATATGTCATTTGGAATGATAACCAACACTTGATATCCTAAAGTATCTACATTGCATTTTTACCCCTAAATAAACTTACCGAAATGACCTAAATTGACCTAAACTTTGACTGGCCATAAAATGAAATTTAAAAAGCCAATTGAACCCCCACTTGGCCCAATCATCTAATTTTTTCCTAAGCTTTAAAATGATATCTTATAGTCCACTTAAATCCACTAATAGCATAGTTAACCAGAAATCACTCAAAAATCCCAAAACAGACCCGTAACGGCGAGTGCCAATTGCGGCAGCGCAACTGGGCCCCGCCGCCCATTTTTATCACTTGACCTAAACTTGTTCTATTATTCATTATGAATATAAATTGGACTTTTCCACCCTTATATGAGTTGAATTTATGCTATTTTTATTGTTCTATTGAGACACACCCATATGGTATTATAATAGAGTTACCTCGATGGTGTAGCGGGTAATTTCATCGATCGTGTGCACACTGGTATTCATTGGACCCTTGCTAGGGAGGAATGTCATATTCTCTAGCTATAAGGATTGATCTCCCTTACGTACATTGGATTATGTACGATTGTGCTATTACAATGCAATTGCATTTTTCATTGGACCCAATCCTGCTATATCATATGAGATTTGACTCGTACACTGGATATTCATATGGAAACTTATTTCACTCCATATCTGCCATCTTATATTATTTCTATAGGTCATTTGTGAGCAATCATGGTATTATGAACATTTACTGCATTTTTATATATATAGATTCACTGAGTATTTTTATACTCACCCCCGTAGTTGTCTTTGTTTTTCAGGGCTGCAGTGAGACTCAAATTCCATTGGCACTATCTGTCCTCGCCTTAGAATTTTGCTACTTGTATCATGTAATATTCAAGTCTTAAACAACATATGTAAATATTTGTACATTATTAGCGATTTCATGGTACTATAACCTAAATAGAGATATATATGTGTGTGTGGTTGTATTTCTTTTAGTTTTACATATAAAATATGCTATGAAAGTGTATGGTTTGATACATATGATGAGTTGATATTGGAGGTTGAGATGGATGTTGATAATAAAGTTATATTGGGAGTGTTATTGGCTTTTTCTACAGCGGGATATAGTCACATATTAGAGGAAATGCTATCAAAATTTCAGTAGAAATATTAAGCTATATTTGAGTTGAACTATAATAGGAAAAGTATAAATTTCAATGTTTGAAAGTTTTATTGATTTGAACATATAAATTGCTTGCCATATCATACTGATAGTTGGGTTCTTCATGGTACTGGTAGCTTAGGCAATACCCATACCCTAGGACTGTCGCGGCTCCCAGGTTGGGTCGTGACATAAGTCATTAATGCAAATGGCTCGTTTAGGAAGGTATCATTAAATCATGATTAACAATAATGAATTCATTGGGTTGGTTCATAACAACAAAGTATAATATCATGCATAGAGAAGAAAAAAAATCAAACATTTTTTAACAAGCAACATACATTAACATAGTTTATACTTAACTTAAAGCAATCATTGCAAAAATACTCTCTTATAACACATAAAGCATGAATCTTCCTTACTCTCTTGAATTTCCCATTCCTAACCAAAAACCCCAATATCCACAAATTAGGATTTCTATCATACATGCTCATATAAGATAAATCCTTATGAATCTAAACATCTTTAAGAGTATAAACATGATTTCTAACATCAATTTAATCATCTCTTATAAGAATGTAGAAGATGGGATGAATAGCTTCTATTCACCCAAAAATCCTAAATCCATGAATCTTTCATATAATCCATAATAAATGTCATTTAATGCTGTTAAACATCTATGCATAACTTATAATCATCTATTCTAGCCATAGATTAACTTATCTTAAACCTAGAAGTAAGTTTGAAATAAATACCTTGAAACCTTAGAAATAGATAATCCTTGAGAAATCTAAAATCTTGATGTTCTCAAAGGTTTGATTCTTGATTCTTGTGTTATTTGTGATTAAATAAATGTTTGAGAAGAGAATTTAATGAATTAATAGGTGGTTGAAGTGTATGTATAAAGAAAGAGAGGAAGAAGGACGAAATGGGTGAGTTGAAAATGAATGAAATAGGCTCAGGCTTATATATATTTGAGGCTTCACACCTAATTTCCTGAAAAATGAAAATCATATAGAAAATATTCTCACAATAGTTAAAGTTCTCTCACGCCTGTGAATCATATCTTCGTGGTGGTGAAAGTGTATTTCACACCCGTGAAGGTCTAATGGTGATAAGGTCTCATATTTTCTCTATTCTAACTTGTCCAAAACTCATACAAGCTCATGTAAACTACATATAAACATGTCTAACACCTCGTATCCAAACATAACTCATCATATGTCAACATATAATCATTCTAGGAGTAATCTTTACGGAATACATCATTCTGGATCATCTATCATACATATACACAAATAACCAACCAACATGCATCAAACTAAAATAGATGAATACATAGCCACACTAGGCATTCTAAATGTCGGATATTATAGAGTCAAACCACGTCGTGAAGTAGATGGAAGTAGTGTAACTCGATCATGGCCACAGTCTTATAGAGTATCCTCTCTAGCCATCTATACAACATGTAATTTGATAGACATATTATATAATTGAACAAATTATACTATTATAAAAACACATAGCTTATAATGCTTATCAATAAAGGTACATTATAATAATTAAGGTAGCTCGTTAATTCATAAAGTACAAATTACTAGAATTGATATCGAAATCCACTAGTCATTATCAATATACTCATTTTGATCTTTATCCAATATTTTGTCGCATGCTTCTGTATCTGATTCGATCTCAATCTCATATTCTAATTCATCATTAGCTTCCTCTATTTCAACAAATGAATAATTTGCATCATTTAGTGATTTAGGTAGGTCGTTATCGATAATTTCAATTATAGGCATATCTAAATCATCTTCTTGGAATGGTGATTTAGATTATTTCTTATTACCCACAATTTTATCCTTAATTTTGACCGCTGAGCTAGCTTTGATTTTACATATTGCCTACCAATCTGTTTTATCTCTTCTCAGACTTGGATAAGGTATGTAGTATACTTGACAAGCTTGCATTGCCAATATAAATAGTTCATATCTATTAAATGTCCTTTTATGATTAATAGATACAAGGTTATTGTAATACCTGTCATTTTTTTGTTATTTTATTAATTGTATGTTTGTTGAATTGATTAAGGATATAAAAATGTTTTGAGGAATCCAGAATTCTGTATGCAGAGAGGAGTTTATGAGGCTGATTTCATGATTTTAAAGGAATAATTTGGTAAAGTGAAAAACATAAAAGTTATAGATTTATGCCTTGTCTTTAAGTCTGTAAAACAATTCTATAAAATTCTATGTGTGTGAAGCGATATGCCTCCTTGAATAGGACCTGTCTGGTTCATTATTTTCTGCAAGAATCTGAGAATGTTTAATTTTTTGGGGAATGATTGAGGCTGAATGAGCTAAATGTGCAAACATGAGAAATGTTCCTTTATGAGTTATATTGTTTTTTGTAACATTTCAGGGGAATTGGATAAGTATAGTTCAGTTGAGAGTGGAATTAATCCGACCTGTTCAAATGTATGATGGTCAGTTAAGTCTGGGTGTATTTTAGAAATTCACCATAGTTTGTGTAGATATCCTTTTAATTTGGATTTTGGATATGTTGGACCCCTGAGTGTCTATTTTAAGTGAAAAAAAAAGAATCAGGGAGTTTGGATGGTTGTAACTCATTTGCGAGCTGGTTCAGTATGAGTTGACGAGAAAGGGGTACCAGTTTGGCAGAATCTGCTATTTATGTAAAGTGGCATTGCGAGCCGGCAATGCGAACAGGTAGTAATTGGTGAAGAGGAGAATTGGCTAAGTGGGATTGCCGAGGTGGCAATTAGCGAAGAGGAGAATTGGCCAAGTGGGATTGCCGAGGTGGCAATTGGCGAAGAGGAGAATTGGTGAAGTGGGATTACCGAGGTGGCAATTCGCAAAGCAAAGAATAGGCGAGGAGAGATTGGTGAAGAGGCATTGTCGAGGTGGAATATGCGAGGTGGA
The DNA here is from genome assembly GCA_948193065.1 of Aleurites moluccanus. NCBI lineage: Eukaryota > Viridiplantae > Streptophyta > Magnoliopsida > Malpighiales > Euphorbiaceae > Aleurites > Aleurites moluccanus. The sequence goes on from CANXYC010817094.1 coordinate 4,746, forward strand.
AATAGGCGAGGAGAGTTTGGCGAGGTGGCATATGCGAGGCGACATATGCGAATTGGCGAAGTGGAAGTTGCGAAGTGGCATTTGCGAACTGGCTTATGTGAGGTGGCATTGCCAGAGCAGATTGGCGAGGTGAACTGGCGAAGTGGAACTAAGAGGTAGTAGCCTATTTAACCAGTTACCCAGCAGCTTTTTTTTCATGATTTTTCTTCTTCTTTTCTACGTTCTTCTTCGTTTCTTCTCAAATTTGTCCCATTTATTTTCTAATGCATTAATATTCAAAATTAATGCATTAAATCACTAAATTACCACATTCTGAAGCATTAACCTTCATTTTCAAAGCAGATTTTTTCAAGGAAATCAGTTTTTGGAGAAATAAGGTCATTTCTCTTCAATTGTCATTCTCTCTAGATTAATAAAATTCTGGTAGTTAGGATAGTTAATTATGGGTATATAGGACCTATTGCAAGCATTTAATGCTATTAATTATAATTAATGTGGGAGAAATCATAATTTATGGATTATCATGAATAGTGGCGTGAACAGTAAATTCATAATTAAATTCAGATTTTCTTAAGAGATGAATTAAATTAATGTTGAGAATCAAAAATAGAAACTATAAGATGGTTACAATTATAAGGAATTTTATTATGTATTATTAATTGAGGAAACCCTAATTGTGAGAATTTGGGGAATTTTCATAGGAGAAGAGGATTCAAGAATTAAAGGAGAATTATTGATTTTACAAGTAATTGAGGATAAATTGCTTTGAGGTAAGTATGAACATTGCATATGCTTATTGTTTCTTTGAGATAAATTGTCCAAACTTTCCTAATGTTCACATATATGATTCACATATTATATGATATTGTATTTCTGATCTATCAAATGAAATTTCCAAGATATTCTCAAACCAAAATTCACCATTTGTTTCATGTAATTACCATGTATATATATATATATATATATAATGTAAATGACTTGGTCAATCTTCTTTGGATCAAGTTCATATGAATCCTATTTGTTAACTTGACTGAATTTATGTTATATATTAATGGTCTTATGACCAATATGTTTCTTGTGAGATTGCAACCGTATGACCTTATGAATAGAACGCTCTTCCTAATGAGAGTAAATTCATTGGTCCATTGTGCACTTTGGGAACCTAACTGATAGGGTTTTTTTTTTATCAGTGTTCCACCTAGAAGGAACCATGAGCTCTAGGCGTATGTCTGGCTAAGCATGCGTTTGCGATAAGGCAGCAAGGACTATCGATGCGCTCTGTTGTGATAGGTAGCAAGGCCACTGATGCACTCTACAGTTTTATCATGTGATTTGATAGTGCTATTCGATTGTGAGCACTTCTGTTCTTGTAAGCCTAACCATATGATAATTTCTTACCCATGTTCTTTGGATTGACCTTTTCTTTGGATTGATATATATATATATATAGTGCATGTTCATATCTTACTGAGTTGAAGTCTCACTCCTCTTCTGTGGATTTCAGGTGATAGTGTAGCTCGTGAGGGAGCTAATATAAAAGATCGAGCTTCTTGATTCATTCCTCGAATAAGCCTCCATTGTAATTATTTTGATATATATATATATATTCATTGAATTGTGTTATGGTACTGTATATATTGGGAGTATACTCTAGAGCTCCGTAGTTAGTTATTGAGGATGACATTATTTTGATGTATGAACTATTATATTTTGGGCTGCCCTTGTTCCTTAGTGATGTGGGATGTATCTTTTGATCAGTAAGGAACAAGAGGTAATTATGAAATGATAAATATAAAGATATGAATTATGATTACATGAATCATAGAAATGAATATTGAATGATATCTATATTTGACATGAATGCGTATTATAAATGAGATCTAGGATATGAGTATTCTACGGGTTTACGGTGACCTTAAGCCTACCCTTACCCTAGGACCGTCGCACCACTGGAGTTGGGGTGTGACAATTATATTCATTATGCACTTTCATACCTATATTTAATGTAGGATCAAACCAATAACACTTGAATAATTCAGTTTTGTTGATCGAAAGAATAGGGTATTCCAATTCTAACACCTCCATTAAGTTAAGTAATAGTCATAAGCATTTTTGTTGTAATTAGATCCCTTTATAAGAACCTTGCTATTCATTGTTGACCTTTGAGAACCATGTACTTCAGTATGAATTTTGTATCCGTCAACAAAGTACACCAAATACATTGTCACTTTTTTAATGGACCTTTAGCTAGGTTTAGGATGAATTGGTTGTGATGCCATTAATAGATTCTTTAGCCAATATGAGCAAGAAATAAACAAGACAACTCATTGAAAACTTATTCACACAATAATTATAAATGAAAAATAAATGAACAAGCTTTTATGATGTCATACTCACGAATGACTCGAACCAATTTGAATCTGACTCTAATTTAGCATCAACCTCTTTTGTATATATGTTTGGGATATGTTGCTTTAATATTTCAATGTATTTGCTTCATAACAATTCAATATATTAACAAAATCAATACTTTAATTTTTATTATTTAAACTATTAATATAATTTAAATAACTTACTCAATATATTCCAACATTTCAATGCAATTTAAAAGAATGTAACTTTGAGCTGCCTTATATTCTTCTTCAATCAACTTTCTTCTTTTAGGTCAACCAAATGGTCTACTAGGACGAGTGAACATTGATAAATTTTTAGGAAAATTATCCCCCTCTATATTTCCACCGTCATCATTCTGAGGTACTTTCTGATGCCTTGTGAAAATATGTGGTTTAAAATAGTACGACCAAAATAATGATGACTCTTTAACTAAATATGCATTGTATATTAAACCCTCAACTTTAGCTTTACTCTTAACATTATACTTCAAATGTCACAAAAATCTATATAATGAAGACATTATGTTGTTTTAACAATTAACATTAATGTATTTCTATAATTTAAATTAAAAAAGTCTTTAATATAACATTTACCTCTCAAATGGATACATCCACCAATACTGAACACGTCTGGGTACCCTTGATTCATATGAGAGATGCAGAATAAGATGTTTTATTGAGTAAAAAAAACTAAGAGGAAAAATACATTCTAATTTGCACAAAATCAAGGGATTTTTTTTTTTACAATTGTATCATGTCCTCATCCCTAATGATCGAAGCAGTTAGTTCTTTGAAAAACAAACTCAACTCCGTCAGTGGTCTCTAAACCTTATATAGTAGAAGTTCTTGAAATACAATAGGGATAAGTCTTTGCATGAACACATGAAAGTTGTGGCTTTTCATACCAAACATACTTAAGCTTATACATATCAATACATCGACCCAAATTTGATACATATCCATCGAAAAATCAGAGGGTTTTAAGCCATTCATATAAGACTTGTTTGCTTTGCTTATCCAACGTATAATTAGCCTTAGGATATTTTCCTGAAGAAATAATGCGATCTAACTCGAGTCGTCGACAAAATTGCTTAAAATCTTCCCTTGACTTAGCATAATCTTTTGTTTTATCGTTTATATTCATAATCATATTAAACACATTCTCAAATATATTATTTTCAATGTGCATGACATCCAAATTGTGTCTAATTGGATTAGTACTCCAATACGGAAAATCCTAAAATATACTATGTTTCTTCCAACTAGTATTTTTTCCAACTCTGCCATTCCACTCTTCCCATCCAGGTTTTGTCACTTTCTTAAGGCACAAATTATCAATTGCACCTAAAATATGGGCTCTTAACAGTATGTTTAGATCCATCTCATCAACTGTTCTATTCTTTATGAACCCATTCTTACTCCATCTAAAATGATGATTCAAAGACAAGAATTTATGATGATTACCAAACCAAGATTGGTTACCACCTTTAGGAAGAGTAAAGGCATTACTATGCTCCACACAATAAGAACATGCCAATTTTCCCTTAGTACTCCATCCAGACAACATACTATAAGTTGGAAAATCAGTCACGGTCCACATAAGATCATCTCACATTTAAAAATTCTATTTTGTCAATATATCAAGTGTCTCTACCCTAATTGCTTCAATTCTACAATCAAAGGCTACAAGAATACTTCTAACTTTTGTTTAGGATTGTTTAGTCTAGGAATAATAATAGAAAGAAATAGAAATTCCTCATTCATACTGTGAGGTCTCGACCGAGCACATCGTCCGATCCTCTTAGAATCGGGGATGCTCATTATGGGTGATTTCTCATGATTGCGACGACATCCACTCCTTTATTGCAAATTGTTTTTTATTTTGAAAATGAACTAGGGAGTCGCCATCTTAAGTTATTTTTGCTTGGAAAATTTAAGAAAAAAAAATATTTTTGACTCCAATCTTTATCTCAACGGAAAAATGCACTAGACCTTCGAAACCAAAGATGATTCGGGGTCTAGGTTTTCAGTTAATACTTGGCTCTTATGCTTAACTTTGATTTAAATGATTTTTTATGAGCAATTTAAGAATGGCATTTATACATGAATGAGTAAGTAAAGCAATAAAAGAATTAAAGCAATTAAATAAATCATAAAGTAATAAGTAAATTAATTATTAAAATTAAAACCCCAAAATAGAGGATATCAACTCTAGCCCTTATGGGTTCTAGGTTGATCACACATTCCTCAAATAAGTTAAAGGAGTAAAGGGAAAATAGTTTTTTTTTTTTATAGCTTTTGGATTTGATGCTTTTGAAATAAGCAAGCCTACATATACCTTTGAATAAGAATCAAAATCTGTGTAGTTCACCCTTCTTATGAAGGGATTGGTCTGATTTTAAACCCAATTTATCATATTTTGTTTGTTTGTTGCTTTACCGAATTGAAAAGAACCAGTTTGGGGATTATACCTTTGGTCTTGGTTTTGGAGAAGGCGGCAGTCTGAGGGCCTTTCCGAAATGGAGTTCCACCTTGGAAAGCGATAGAGACAGTCGGATTGCCTCTTTGGAGCAGGATTCCTCTTTGCAGAGGGAAGAGTTTAGCAAATTTTAAAGCCAAGTTAAATTAATTATTTATCAAATGTTTGGAGGAACTACATGCCTTAATTTTGCCCTTCTTTAGCTCAAGAGAACTAAAGAAATAAGAAAGCAGGTATAAGAGGGAGAAGAGAGTGAAATCAAGTAGTGATAACTCAACCTAAGTGATTTCGGTGTGTCTTGGATGGTGGAGGAAGCTCTCTATTTATAATAGAGGCTTTAGGGGTCTTGTTTCATCATTTTTTGATGTGGGATTTGGTGAAAAAGGTGTAAAATATGAAGTTGCCACCAGGCAGAAGGGGGAATGCCACCGGAGGGGGTTGGAGGCACTGCGAAAGAGGAAGGGCAGCACATGGTGCAAAGGAGAGCAGTAGCAGAGGGGATGGCAAGGCAACCACCCTCAAGGCAGGGCGGCGCTCCCCTTGCCTTGGGCAGAAATGCTACCCCTTGAGGGTGGCAGCTCAGTCCTAGATTCTATCTGGTATTTTTTGAGTCCATCCATGAATGGGCTGGGCTCCGATTAGTGCCATTCGGCTTTGCACAAGTCCGAGGGGTGTAAAAAATCAGTGTTCATAGCTACCCCCATAATGGTTGTCCATTTTGGATTGCAAACGTGATGTTAGTGAACCAAGTTATTTTTGTCTATTTGAAACAAAATAAGAGCTAAAAAGCATACCTTGGGGTACCTGGAGACGTTTAAGTCCGATCTAGCCAGCTTTAGACCACTTTCAATTTTTCTAATATTTTTTTATTTCTGATGTTTTCTGCATAACAGGAGAGTCCTAGGTCAGAATTGGGCAAATGATAGCTCGACGGATAAAGAAAAATCATACGATCATGACAAAATTGACTGTGCTTTATTCTGTGTCACAACCCATTTTCGGATCGGGACGGTCCTAGGGCACGGGAGATGCCAATGGCGACCGGTACCCGTAGAACCCAGTATCACATGCACAATCTATAGACCATAATATATTATCCATTTTAGTTAGTTACTATCCATTCTGTTATTCTGTAATTCATTCTGTAATTTACTGCAATTGGTTGTAACAGTCCATATATCTTATCATATCAACATCATATATCATCATAACATATATACATGTTCATTCCCTAGCTAACCCATACATACCCCCATGGAGCAGCTAGATTATGAACATCAAAATAATAATAATACAAAATCAGAAAATATACATCAGACTGTCAGCAGAAATCCCCGAATGATAGATGACAGGATTTTGCACTCTACTCCTCTCTTGAAATGGGTAAATAAAGAAAAGGTGAGTATATAAGATACTCAGTTAATCTATATGCATCAACAAATAAAACAGTAGATAGCCATGAAGCAATGGTACTAATAGGTCAAATAACAATAAAAAGAATCTGTAATAGGTCCAGTATAGCCAAAGAATAATGTATAAGCTCGGTATCATATGGAAAGACAGATAAAGAGATGGACTGTATGAAATCATACAGTCTCCAATAAACAGTATAGACCATATGCGAACATATAGGTCTCCAGTAGCATATCAGTATTAGTGAGCATTAGACTGATCAGGTCTTATGGCCAGGACCATAACCCCTCCTAGCTAGGGCATCAGTAATACAATGTGCACATCACCGACAGTATTTTTCCACTACCCTATCAGGTTGGTAGCTCTGTCAAGTCATATAAGAATCAATAGAAAGAAACAGTATATCAATGGATACCATTATGCAACAATGGCATCCTCCATATCAATAATCTCAATATCAGTCAATTCAATTATCAATAAGATAAATGGCAATGCTATAGGTAACATACAATCAATGACAAAAGGTTTGGCAATTAAGAAAGATATGGAACAAAAGTTGGCTCGACGACGAAAAACGGTAGGCCAATTGGCATGCCAACGTCGTTGGTGACAATGGCATTCAATTGGTAGGCCTATGGAATGCAAACAATAGGCAAAAGACAAATGAACTAGGCATTTCATCAAACTCATGGTGGGCATACAATGGCAAGCCAATAGGTTAGGTTAGGGTGCAAAATTGACTTGCCCAATTCAATCAATATCAACCTACATTGTCAATAATGGTATAGGCATTAAAGAAACAATATTAAACAACATCAAAATGGCTCAAATTGGGTATGGAAAACAAGGCAAAATTCAAGCAAAAATAGGCATGGTGAATAGTAACAAGCATTCGGCCAAGGTAGGGTTTTCACACCAAGTTTCCAATGTTCAATTTAACACAAATGGCATGTTATTAGATGCATATTAGACTCACCTAAGCTTCCAAATAGCTTTGAAAACAAGCTTTCCAGCCAAATTCACCAATTGAGCTATATAGTACACCTTTGACAAAAATTGAGTTCTACATCAAACAAACCATCAATTAGTTACCTATTCACATCCAATTAACATATTCTAACATCAATTAACAAAATCTAACACTAAATCATCAAACCCTTTCTTACAACTTCAATTTAGCTAGGAAAATTAGG
>CANXYC010817115.1:0-19564 GCA_948193065.1 Aleurites moluccanus
TTCATCAAAAATTCAAAATTTGCCAATTAAGTCCTAGCAACCTTTAAACCATTTATATGCCTAGAACTAATTCAAATAACATGCATAAATACCAATTTCATGCATAAATATATATAAACATAACAATATAAAGAAATTAAAAATCTCTCCCCGAAGATCTCTATATGGATTTGGTTTAGGCTAAGCTGAGGTGTTACAGCTAGTCATTTCTTTAAGATAGACTTGAGGTCGGGCTATCATCAACTGAGAATTTGGAATGAGGAAGACGGCTTTTCGGATCAGATATGGACACTATGAGTTCTTAGTTTTACCATTTGGATTGACTAATATACCAACTACATTTATGGACTTGATGAATAGGATGTTCAGGCCATTTTTGGACAAGTTTTTCATTGTATTCATTGATGTCATTCTTGTATATTATAAGAGCCAGGAAGAGCATGAAGAACATCTCCAGATTATATTGCAGACTTTGAGGGAGCATGAGTTATTTGCCAAGATCTCCAAGTGCCAATTTTGGCTTGATAGTGTTTGTTTCCTTGGACATGTGGTGAACAATGAAGGACTTAAGGTTGATCCGAAGAAAGTGGATGTGATCCTTAATTAGCCTAAACCCACAAATGTATTCGAAGTTAGAAGTTTCTTGGGTTTGGCAGAGTATTATAGAAGGTTTGTGCAAGACTTTTCTAAGATAGCAACACCTTTGACTAGGCTTACTTAGAAGCAAGTGAAATTCCAATGGACGGATATTTGTGATTAGAGTTTTCGTAAGTTGAAGACTTGTCTTACCACGACACATGTTCTAGCCCTACCAACATGAGAAGGAAGATATATAGTGTACTATGATGCATCAAGAGTGAGACTTGGATGTGTGCTTATGTAGCATGGTAGAGTAATAGCCTATGCTTCTAGACAGTTGACGAAGCATGATATGAATTATCCTACACATGACTTTGAGATGGCTGCGATTATATTCGCATTGAAGGTATGGAGACACTAACTATATAGGAAGAAGTGCGAGATCTTCACCGATCTTAAGAATTTGAAATACTTCTTTCAATAAAAGGATCTTAATCTTAGGCAGAGGCGATGGATGGAGTTACTAAAACTATAACTGTGAAATTTTGTATCATCCAAGAAGGACTAATGTGGTATCGAATGCTTTGAGTAGAAAATCTTTGGGAAGTTTAGCCCATATCAATGTTAATCAGAAAACACTAGTGAATGAGATGCAGAGCTTGCATGATATGGGGATTAGATTGAGCTTGTCCGATGTGGGTGTGCTTTTGGCTTATTTCCAAGTTAAGCCAATACTTATTTATCAAATGAGAGAAGCACAAGATAAGGATCCTCAGTTGGTGAAGCTGAAGAACGATGTGGGAATGGAAAGAGCTTTAGGTTTTGCCATAGTTGATGGTGTCTTAAGATTGGGCTGTAGAATATGAATTCCAGCAGTGGATGGATTAAGAGATGTGATTCCCAAGGAACCCCATCATTCCAACTACAGTGTGCATCCAAGTTCAACGAAGATGTATCACGACATTAAGAGTTCTTATTGGTGGAGTGGAATGAAGAAGGATATTATAGAGTATGTGGCTAAGTGTCTGATTTGCTAACAAGTTAAGTTTGAGTATCAGAAGTCTTCGGGACTACTTCAACAGTTGCCATTGCCAGAATGGAAATGGGAGAGAGTGACTATGGATTTTATGGTTGGATTGCTAAGGACTTCAAGAGGTCATGATTCGATATAGGTTATTGTTGATAGATTGACCAAGTCAGTTCACATCTTGCTAGTCAAGATGACTTATATGACTTCCCAGTATATATATATATATGTTGATGAGATTATCAAGCTTCATGGAGTTCCAGTTTCGATCATCTCCAATAGAGGTACTCAGTTTATCTCAAGATTTTGGCAGAAGTTGCAAAAGTGCTTGGGTACACAGCTTGATTTTAATACAATATTTCATCCATAGACGGACAGGTAATCAGAGAGGACCATCCAAACTCAAGAAGATACGCTGAGAATGTGTATTCTAGACTTTGAAAGGAATTGGGACACTTACTTATCGTTGATAGAGTTTTCCTTCAATAATAGCTACCATTCTACGATTCAAATGTCTCCTTATGAAGATCTATATAGAAGAAAGTGTAGATCTCCCTTGTGTTGAGATTAGGTTAGGGAGAAGCATATCAAAGGATCTGAGTTAATAAGATATACGTCAGAAAAGATACCACTCATTCGAGAGAGATTGAAGATAACTTTTAGTCGCTAAAAGAGTTATATCGACCCAAAGAGAAAAGACTTTTATTTTTCATTGGAGATCTAGTGTTCTTAAAGATCTCACCAATGAAAAGAGTTCTATGGTTTGGCAAGAGAGGCAAGTTATCTCCACGATTTATTGAACCCTTTGAGATTTTGAGTAAGGTTGGAATGGTCTTATATAGGCTAGCTTTGTCGCTTAACACGGATGGTGTACATCCAATATTCCACATATCGATACTTCATAAGTATATCGCCGATCCTTCTCAAGTGCTACTGAAATTCCCTTGGCAACTAAGAGGGGAGGTGAATTGGTTTTCTATAAAAATTAATGATAACTTAAAATTAATAAAGAGAAGAAAGAAAGAAAATTCACACAGAATTTATAGTGGTTCAGCCAAAACACGCCTACTTCCACTCCTCAAGATCTCACTTGAGTATTTCACTAGCTTTGATCCTTTTATAGGTTCAAGATCAAACCTCAAAGTGTTTTGGCTCACACTATACCTTACAAGTATTTTACAAGTAGGCTCACACACAACCTAAAATAATTACAAGAGATGAGAAAGAAATTACCCAATAATTACCCAACTCTCAGAAATTAATTACACTTCAACAACCTTGAAATTTTGGCAATTAATTCTCTTTACAAAAGAAACTCAAATTTAAGCTTAACAACACTTAAATGCTTTGAAGGTATGAATTAATGCACTATGAATGGTTATTGTTCTTTCATTAAATTCATACCAACCTATATAAATTGTCCTCAGCTTAAAAGAGGTTTTTGGGTGTATTAAATGAGTATTTAATACAAATTCATGTAAGTTTTCCAAGTGTAGCGGCGACTACAAACAGAGTAACAAGTGTTACTAAGAAAGTAGCAGGAACTACTTATCTTGTAGCGGGCTCGACTCAGTCTTGCAATAAAAACTTCACAGCAACGACTTTCAGTGTAGTGGTAGTGATTACTTAGTAACGGCCGCTACTTAACAGATAGTGGGCGTACAGGTTCATCTAAATATACAAATTGCTTCTATATCTCTGACCCCAATTAGTAGGGGCGCTACTCAATATATAGCGGGTGCTACGTCTTAGCTCCTTAGACCCTTTGATATTGGATTTAAATTTCACGGCTGTGAATGTTTGTGTAGTGGCTGTGAATTATGTAGTAGCGGGGCTACACTTTTAGACTTAGCTACTAAATCTTGCTAGATAGAATGTAGCGGCTGTGAATAAGAGGTAGCGGCTGCTACTTTCTTAATAACGGGTGTTACATTGTGTGTAGTGGGCGATACTCATTAAAATGGCTGCATTCTAAAAAAAAATCCTTACAAATAAACAAGCAAATAACATTAGATAAATAATTAGTTGTTTGTTCCTATCAAAATGAGCATGTTAGCTATTCAAGGTCTAACAATCTCCCCCTTTTTAAAGGTGACAAACAACTTCTAAGTGCAATAATTAAAAATATGAACAAAGGAAATTTTGTTAAAGAATTGGTATAAAACTCCCCCCTGAATTTTTGCTAACAAGATGTAAGTCATATTTTTATCACTTTTGCACTTCTACTTTCCCTTTGTTTGAAAGCAATCAAACAATGGTGTCCAAAGAAAGTAATTTTGTTGACTAATGAATGAAATGAGCATGATTTAAGAGAAAACATTATGAATTTGTTGTAAATCCATTAAAATGATTATGAAGAATATTAGTGATCAAAAGAATATCATATAACTTAAAATAATAATTAGACATTCAAACAAAATTGCAAGGAGTCAAAAATATCATATGTAAATAATTGAAAAGATATACATCCAAAGGTTTCATGCAAAAGGAGAATACAAGGAAAACAACAATAAAAAAAAAAAAAAAAAAATCTAAGTAGCAGGTGGATCAGCTGGATGATTGACTATAGGCCTGGAGACTACATCACTCGATTATGAAGCCGTAGAGGGAAGAACTCTAGTCTCGTGAAGGGTGGCAGTCAACTCTTGCTACTAGCATCGAAGGCGATGTATTGCTCCTTTGATGGAAGTTTATGTGGAGGCAATCTCGGTGACACAATCATCAAGAGTTTGAATCTGAGCAAGTGCATTACTCTGAAGTATATCTATGCAACCCATGATGTGTGCAGCCAAGTGAGAGAGGTCCGTCATAGAAGGCACAGAGGAGGCTAAAGCTGCGGAGGAGCAGGCTCAGAGTCATCCTCACTACTATCCTTTGCTTCTTCTTCATTTCTTGCTTCATCAACCTCTCCTCGTAAAACATATACCCCATCTCGATTTTTAATTACAATGTTCATCTTGGCAAGAGTAAGCAAACCAAGGAACTTTTGGTCATCATTTTGGTACATAAGATGCTGATAGGAGGTGATTTCAAGGTTAAAGTGAAATTTTGGGTTAGGGTTAGTTTTGGTTATCTCAATAACAATGTGGGTGATCAAGTGTCCTAGAATAATATCACCAGTTTTTCTCCTAGATAGCGAGTCAAGATGATCAACTAGCCATCTATCAGATTCAAGTTGGTGATTATTCTCAATGCACCATAAGAAAAATAAATCAGTTTTAAGCACAACATTATAACTAATGCCTCATGCATTGATGGTATAGGACATGATTCTATGAATGATGTTGAGAATGAAACTCTTAATACTGGTAGATTTAGCAGTTCTAGGGTGAAATTTAACTTGTAAACTATTAATTTGGGTCTAAAAGGTATTTTCATCAAAATCATTATGAAAATTGTCTAACCCACCTTGACAAAAGACAAAAATTTGTTTGAATTTGTCTCTTAACAAAACATAATGTTGACCTAGTATTTTAAAAGTCATTACACCATAAGAAGAACCAATGGATGTATTGACCTTTAAGGCAGAGAAAAATTCTTGGACCAAAAGAGGAAAACATGGGTAGGTTATGGTGGCTAAGTTTATCCAATTTACAATAAGTAATTTGGCTTTAACCTGGTCTGTTAACCTTAGCTTGCCAAGTTTATCCAATTTACTCTATGCCATAATGAGATGGGATAATTTTGCAAGTAATGGTTAGAAGCACAAACCTCTGTTTTTCTTCTGGAGTTAGCGAGTTTAGAACTCGGTCGTGGTCGGATGGTTGGAACAGAGATTGTTAAGGAGGTGCTATAGGTTGTTGAGAGGGTTCACCCACCTTATCTTTGCCTCTGACAGTGCGAGTAGCTCCAGTGATGGGAGGAGGAGGCGGAGGATAATCTGATAGGTAATCAAAGGAAGAATCGTTGATTGCCCTTTTTGTCCTAGCAGTAGTAGTTTTGATGCATTTGGTAGCCATAAAGATGAAAGAAAGGATGAATTTTGTAGAAAAATCAGGTTTACATAGAAAGAGTTGAGAGAATTTAATACAAAAAGGTTTTAGGTCGAAGTGAGAATGGTTGAAGCGCAGATGGTTTTTTATTGAAAACGCATCAGTAGCAGCCGCGAATAATAAGTAGTGGCTGCTACTAAATTAGTAGTGGGTGCTACTAATGAAGTAGCGGTCGTTACTAATAAATAACGAGTACTAATTTGGGCAAAGAGAGAACCAAGAACAAATACCCAAATTCGCGGGCGCTACAACATTTATAACGACCGTTACCTAAGTAGCAGGCACGACAAATCGTTATAGCGATCGCTACAAACCTAAAACAAGCATAGGGATAAAAAAAAACATATATAACTCATATGAAATATTTAATTTCACTTTCATCCAACATATCAAATTCACGTTTAATAAAATTTAAACGTTCCTTATTTAAAGGTTTTGTAAAAATGTCTGCAAGTTAATCATTTAAAGCAATAAAATCAAGAGCAACGTTATTGCCTAACACATTGTCTCTAAGAAAATGATGTTTAATATCAATATGCTTGCTTCTAGAATGTTGAACAAGATTTTTTGATAAATTGATAGCACTAATGTTATCACACTTAATCAGAATTTTGTCCAAATGCACACCTAAGTCATAAATTTATTACTTCATCCACAACACTAGTACACAACAACAAGCGTCTGCCACATATTCGGCTTCTTTGGTGGACAAGGCCATTGAATTTTGCTCCTTACTAAACCAATAAATAAGACAATTTCCTAGGAATTGACAAGTACCAGAGGTACTTTTCCTATCCATGTAACTACCGGTAAAATCTACATAGGAATAGCCAATCAAACTAAAATGCATATTCTTTGGATACCAAAGACCTAGATGTTGTGTGCCTGTCAAATATTTTAAAATCCTTTTGACCACATGCAAATGAGAATCTTTAGGACAATATTGAAAACATGTACATAAACAGACGGCAAACATAATATCTAACCTACTAACGGTTAAATAAAGCAAGCTACTAATCATACCTTTATATTTCTTCTGCTTAATAGGCTTACCAAGATCATCCTTGTCAAGCTTGATAGTGGAGCTAATTGGTGTTCTACTTGCCTTTGCTCCATCCATTCCAAATCTCTTAAGCAGTTCCTTTGTGTACTTTGATTCGTTAATGAAAATTCCTTCCTCACATTGTTTGATTTCTAATCCAAGGAAGTACTTCAATTCTCCCATCATGCTCATCTCAAATTCACTTTGCATGCATGAGTAGAATTCCTTGCACAAAACTTCATTAGTTGCACGAAATATTATATCATTAACATAGATTCGAACTCTCAATATGTTATGCATATCATTTTTTATGAAAAGTGTTGTATCAACTTTACCTTTTGAAAAACCATTGTCAATAAAAAAAAAGTGTTAAGTCTATCATACCAAGCTATAAGAGCTTGTTTAAGACCATAAAGAGCCTTTTGAAGATTAAAAACATAATTTGGAAAATCAAATTATTCAAAACTGGGAGGTTGTTCAACATAAAAGGTTTTAAACTCATGATTAACAAATTCTCTTCCATTATCACTTCTCAAATATGTGATATAAAAACCTTTTTCATTTTAGATTCTTTTAGTAAAAGATTTAAACTCCTTGAAACTGTCGTCATTATGAGCAAGAAATAATACCCAAGTAAATCTAGAGTCAACAATGACAAATACATATTGTTTACCTCTAAGACTAGATGTCCTATAAGGAACAAACAAATCCATATGCAAAAGCTCTAGAGGTCTAGTAGAAGAAACAATATTTTTGGTTTTAAAAGAACTTTTGACTTGCTTGCCCATTTGACATGCATCACACATTTTATCTTTATGAAACTTGACCTTAGGGAGACCAATTACAAGCTTATTAGACTTAAGATTATCAATGTTATCTATGCCAATATGTCCAAGTCTCTGATGCCACAACCATGCATCATCACATAGAGAAACTATACAATCAACATTATCATTATGCAAGTTATTGATATTAATCATATAAACATTGTCAATTCTATAACTGAATAACAAAATATTCTTATTGTTCAAATGCTTCACATAGCATTTCTTAGAAGTAAAATAAATTTTGTTTCCTATATCACATAATTAACTAATACTAATCAAGTTATGCTTCAATCCATCAACCAATAATACATATTCAAGAGAAGGTTTATCGGTCTTACTAATTTGCTCAATTCCAATAATTTTACCTTTGCCATTGTCTCCAAAGGTTACCTTTCCTTGTTTCTTCTTTTCCAAGTTTTAGAGAAGACTTGTATTACTAGTAATATGCCTTGAACATCCACTATCCAAATACCATGACTCTTCTTTCCTTGTGGATTTCAAGTAAACCTATAAATGATGAGATTTATCTACTTTAGGTACCCAAATATTTTTGGGTCCTTAGGGGTTAGCATCAATATAACCTAAATGCATATTTCTAATATGGCATTTGAAGTTTGAATGACCAAATTTTCCATAATAGTGACATCTCAAGTGATTTTTATATTTTTGTCGAGATTTTGTCATATGGTGTGGTTTGGAGTGATATTGAGGCCAATAACCATATTTTAATTTTGGTCTAGAATATGAATTCTTAGGTCTTCTAAAATGAAAGTTATGTATGACATGCCTATGCACTTTTGCTTTAGGTGGAGGCATGTAATTAATATGAGCATCAGTGCTTAATGCCTTTAAAATGTAGTCTTAGATGTTGATGGGGCATCCCCTCTATTATAATCAAGTCCATATTTAATTGTAGGACACCTTTCAGACTCAAGTATTTTATTCAATTTTTCTTTTCCATTACAAAGCCTGGACATGGAATCATTATGTGAGTCTCACTTGTTTTTCAACAAGAAATTCTCATTTTTTAGCTTATTGCATTCTTAGTCTCTAAGGTTAATGGCCTTTTTTAATTCATT
Organism: Aleurites moluccanus; assembly: GCA_948193065.1. Lineage (NCBI taxonomy): Eukaryota > Viridiplantae > Streptophyta > Magnoliopsida > Malpighiales > Euphorbiaceae > Aleurites > Aleurites moluccanus. Next base: position 8,547 of record CANXYC010817115.1, read on the forward strand.
ATTAAATGCATTTAATTCATTTATTTCCTTTTTGTAAGCATCATAAGCATCTAAGACTTCAATTGATATTTCTTTCAATTTATCATATTTATTTTGCAACTTATGATATTTTAAAAGCAATGTATCCATAATTTGTATGGCATCATTATTAGGGTTAAAATCGAAATTAATAACCTCACTTGAAGATGCATCCTCTTCAATTGTCATGAAGCAAAGATTGGGTACTTTATCTTTGCTAGTTTCCTTCTCTTCATTGGAGTCACTTGAATCATCCCAAGTGGCCGCCAATGTCTTTTTCTTGAAGCTTTTCTTATTCTTTAATCTTGGACATTCCACTTTTATGTGACCAAATTTGTCACACTCAAAGCATTTCACTTGATTACCTTTGTACTTCTCATGCTTCTCATATCTTTCAAATGGCTTATTGTTCTTGTTTTTCCTGAGAATAATATTTCTTATTCTTTTAGTGAGCAAGGCCATGTCTTCATCATCTTCCCCTTCATCACTATCAATTGAAAAAGCCTCCTTGTAAGCAATGAGAGGTATCCCTTTATTCTTCTCTTGAATTTTTTCCTGAGATAAAGTAATTTCATGTGTGAGAAGTTTCCCAACAAGTTGTCGGTTAGTAGGGTGCTTAAGTCATTAGCTTCCTCAATTGAAGTTGCTCTTGATTCCAAATATTTCTTAGGTAGAACTCTCAAGATCTTGCAATTGTTGTCTTCTTTAAAGTAATTCTTCCCAATCTTCCTCATCCGATTTACAATCACCATTAGATGATTGTACATTTCAGATACATTCTCATTTGGTAGAATTTAGAAAAGCTCATATTCATGAGTAAGAATTTGAATTTTCTTACCCTTAACTTGATTTCTTCCTTCATGAGTGGTCTTAAGAGTATCCCAGATTTGCTTTGACGAAATGCAATGGGAGATTTTTCCATGCTCCTCTCTACTCAAAGCACAATAGAGAGTGTTTATTTCCTTTCAATTTCTCCCATTTGCTTTCTTTTCTGCCGGTGTCCATTCAATTTTTGGTTTGATGACTTCCATATCATCAACGGTTTTTGTAGGAACCGTATAATTGTATCAGCTATATCCCAAAGATTAATGCCATCACTATCCATGTAGATTTCCATTCTATTTTTCTAATAAGGATAGTCAGTGCTATTGAAGTAAGGTGGTCTCATAGTGGAGCCGCCTTCAATAATGTCGGTTGCTTGGTTTGCCATATGATTTTTGATCCAAGATGGTTAAATCTTTGAAAGAGTGGATTCAAAGCTCTTATACCAATTGAAAGTCCTTTGGCAACCAAGAGGGGAGGGGTTGAATTGGTTGTCTATAAAAATTAATAAAAAGAAGAAGTAAAGAAAATTCACACAAGAAATTTATAGTGGTTCAGCCAAAACAAGCTTACTTCAACTCCTCAAGATGTCACTTGAGTATTTCACTAACTTTGATCCATTTACAAGTTCAAGATCAAACCTCAAAGTATTTTGGCTCACATTATACCTTGTAAGTATTTTACAAGTAGGCTCATACATAATCCAAAAGAATTACAAGAGATGAGAAAGAAATGCCCAATAACTTTTACCTAACTCTCAGAAATTAATTACACTTCAACAACCTTGAAGTTTTGGCAATTAATTTTCTTTACAATAAGAAGCTCAAATTTAAGCTCAAGAACACTTGAATGCTTTGAAGGTATGAATTAATGCACTATGAATGGTTGTTGTTCTTCCATTAAATTCATACCAACCCATATAAATAGTTCTCAGCTTAAAAGAGTCATTTGGATACATTAAATAAGCATTTAATGAAAATTCATATCATTGCAATGACTATATTTCTTTTCAGTTTTCCAGGTGTAGCAGCGGCTACAAACAGAGTAGCGGGTGCAACTCAGTCTTGCAATGAAAACTTCACAGCTGCGACTTTCAGTGCAGCGGTGGTGAATTACTTAGTAGTGGGCACTACTTAACATATAGCGGGCATGAAGGTTCATCTAAATATCCAAAGTACTTCTGTGTCTCTGACCCCAATCAGTAGTGGGCACTACTCAGCATATAACGAGCGCTACATCTTGGCTCTTTGGACCTTTTGATCTTGGATTTAAATTTCATAGCTATGAATGTTTGTGTAGCGGCTGCAAATTACATAGTAATGGGCGCTACATGCTTAGTTTAGGGGCTACACTTTTAGACTCAGCTACTGGATAGAATGTAGTAGTTGTGAATAAGAGGTAGCGACTGCTACTTACTTAATAGCGGGCGCTACTTTATGTGTAGAGGGTGCTACTAATTAAAAAAGTTGCATTCTAAAAAAAGATCCTTGCAAATAAACAAGCAAACAACATTAGATGAATAATTAATTGTTTGTTCCCATCAAAATGAGCATGTTAACTATTCAAGGTATAACAACTACAAGTTTTGGCAGTGGACCTTCAGCAAAACTTGACGTATAAGGAGATTCCTGTCACCATTGTGGACCGAATGATCAAGAGACTACGAAATAAAGATATAGCAATGGTTAAGGTCTTATAGAGAAATCAAGCAATGGAAGAGTGCACTTGGGAGAGTGAACAAAGTATGCAGGACAAGTATCCCCATCTATTTCATGAGAAAGGTAAGTCTTAAAATTCAAGGACAAATTTTTATAAGGTGGGGAGAATGTAACACCCAGTATTTGGAATGTTTAGAGTATATGTGTTCACTTATGATTGTTTGATGAATGTTAGTATATGTATGTGTATATATATGCATAATAGATAATCTAACATTGTCATGTTATATATAGATTACTCTCAGAATGGGTAGATGTCAATAGATGATTAAATTTAAAGTGATAGACATGATTAAGTGTAAGTTTGTTGAGTTTGGATATGTTAGAATGGAGAAGCATAAGAAATTCTCACCAGCAAGCTTTTCACGAGCTTAAGGTATATCTTTACGGGCATGAATCATCTTTTATGGGCTTGAGATATCATTCACCATCGTGATAAAATTTTTTGTGTAAATTTTTTAGATCCTCAGACTTGCCTTCATGAGCGCGAAACATTTCTTCATGGCCGTGAAAATGTTTCGAACCTAAAAGTAAATAGTAGCCTTCATGGTCACGAATCCTCTTGTAACACCCCAATAGACAGAACAGTAAACAATAGACAAAATGGATATATTGGATTATGGTAATTGATATGATATTGACTTAAGCATGAATAGGCTCAATCGATTACTGAAATATACAAAGAATGGTAGAGTGTATAACTAAGGAATTTTTTAACCTCAGTTAGGTCAATTTTGTGACACTGTCCCAGGAAATACTAGTGTTAATTTCACTGCCTAAGAAAATAGTAGTCCAGTTAATTTTATGTGAAATTATGGTGAAAACAAAGAACTAAAAAACCTTTGGGAATACTTAAATTTTTAAGAGTGGCAAAATCGTAATTTATGGTAAATTTGGGAGAAATTTTAGAAATTCACTGTCTAGGATCCAGAATTGACCCTGAACCATTTTTAATAAATTATAGCAGCTCAAAATGAGCATTTTCATTTCCCACATTAAAGGTTACTTCTTAATAGAATTAACAGAATAAATTAACAGAATAAATGACAGAAGTCAATCGGGTAAAAGTGCAATTAAGGAAAGTATAAGGCCTTATTTGTAAAATTTGCAAATTTGGCTTATAAAAATCCCATTCTAGACTCTTCCACACTATTTCTTCTTTTTCCCCTCTTCACCTCCATGGCTGGCCACCATTCAAGCAAATTTAGCTTGATTTTTGTCAAAATTTTTGTCACGTTCCGATTTCGGAACATAACGGTCCTAGGATGCAGGAGATGCTAGAGGCAACTGACACCCGTAGAATCCAATATCACATACAATTATCAAATAATATCAATTAATTAATCAATTACTCTATTAAGTTCCATTTTGGCATTATGTAATCTGTTAGTAATTATTCTGCAATTGACTGTAATTGCCATCATTTCATGCCATAACATTAGTTATACTCCATAATATGCCATACAAATATATACATAATCTAACTATGCCATTATATTACCCATAGAGCATCTATAGAACATATACAAAATACAGTGTTAAATATAATTACACTGACATTACTGATACTGCAGGAATCCACATGGAACCAAAAGTTGGGATTTCTTCCTCCTACTCTACACCTGGAAAAGGAGAACAATGAAAGGGTGAGTATAAAAATACTCAGTAAATCTAATGTACATCATCCAGAAGAAAAGACTGGAATAATCAATAAATAATAAGCAGATGAATAAGTACTATCAATCTGCTCAATAATGTCTGAATATAGAATCAAATGACAATAAATGACTGTAAAATCAATAATCGGATCAATGAAGAATATATCACATGTATAAGACAGATGAAGGGTCATGAAACTCATATCACATGTATCAATCATGTATCAATAAATATAAGACTGATTAGATCTTATGGCTAGGACTGTTAACCCTTCCCAGCTAGGGTATCATTATACAATGTGCACATTACCGACAATATGTACCCACTACCCCATCGGTGAGGTAGCTTTGTCAAATCTCATTGGAAGTAATAAGATCATAGAATAAGTCAATCAATATCAATATACAGTGATAATCTCATCAAGTAGCAGTAGCTTGTGAATAATCAAATGAGACTGCGATTTAGCAATGGATGAGCAATAGATGAATCAATAAACGATAGTATTATGATTAGTAATTAACATTGGGATGAATCAAAAGTTGAACAAATCAAGTCAAGAAGTTGGCTCAATTGGCATGTCAATGTCGCTGGCGATGCTGGCATTCAAATGGTAGGCCTATGGAAGAAATCAATGGTAGGCCTATGGATTTTGAACTAGGCATTTCATCGAATACTTGGTGTGCAATAATGGATGGACAAATTGGCTAGGTTATGGTGCAACATTGACATTGCCCATGTTATCAACAAATATCTCACATTGTAGGCAACACAACAAACATCAATTTGCCAACAATAAACACAATCAAAGGAATCAAAATGGCATGGAAAACCAAAGGAAAAACAGGGCAAAAAATAAAGGCAAAATGGGCATAAGTGGTTCTGCCAACATGGCCTTTTCGAAGCAAGTTTCCAATCAACATTTTAACACATTAGGTATGATAATTGATGCATATTAAACTCACCTTACACTCCAAATAAGCTAGCAAAATTGATTTGCTTCTAATTTCCTCAAAGTAGGCAAAAATGACAACTTTCCAAATCTTGATTTTCTATACCAAACCAACCATAAATAATCCATCCATTAGCCTCCAATTAATATATTCTAAGCTTAATTAACATTAATTAACATTAAATCAAATAGACAAATCAAACAACTTCAACCCAGGGTTTCAAATTGGGGAAAACTCTTCAAATGCATCAATTGATGTGAAATAATACTAAACCCATTCTAATTAGCATCTAAAACATATAAATCAACTATTAAGCCAAGGAAATCAATTCTTTATCTTGGTATGAAGTTCCATCCGAATTCCTTAAGCCAATAAATCTTGAAATTCTTTGATTTTCCAAGTGATTCAAGATTGGAAATCAATGAATCAAAGGTTAAATTAAAGTTTTCTTTAGGTTTTTCTTAGAAAACAAGATTGTAAAATGGTGGGGAGGAAGAATGGGATTCAGCCAACAAAGGAAGAAGAAGAGAAAATGGCCAAAAAATTACCTAAGTCATGCTTATATAATAAGTTTGTAAAACCCCAGGAAATTATATTTTATATGCATGATCTAATTCTCAGTATGTGGATTAAAGGTATTGCAATGATAAGAAATAATTTTAGAGACACGGTTAGAAAGCGAATGAATTACTTTTCCGAAAATCGTCGGTGTCGGGAACACTGCCGAGAAAATAACAGTCCAGACAATAGTTGAATTTCTGATTCTAATTAGAGGGTAAAAGATCACATAAATGCATATGTAATTATGGTAAAAAGAAAGAAGTGAAAACATTTAAGAACATGGAAAAAGTAACTGACGGCAAAATCGTAAATAAATAAAACTTCGAGGAAAATAGTGGAAATGGGTCTGTCTGGATTTCAGAATGGCTCTGAAACTATTTTTATAAATAAGTATAAATTAAAAGAAGCCTTTTGATTCCCCACTTTGAAATCCAATTCTCAATAAAATTGTCAGAATAAATTACAGAAGAAGTTGGGGTTAAAGTATGAATACTTGGATGTTTAAGGATCAAAATATAATTTTCCATTTTTGCTTAATATATAAGGAACACTTAGAATTATTTTTGCCATCTTCTTCCTTCCTTCACTCATTTGGCCAAATCTTCCTTAGCCATTCTCCACCATTCTTCCAACCAATTTTCAAGAGAAAAACTGTAGAAAACCTACATATCAACCTTGATTCATCCATTTCCATCCATTTCTTACTTGGAAAATCAAAGGAAATCAAGAATCTATCAAGTGAGGGTTTCGGCCACACCATCCATAAGAGGTAATTTGGTGATTTCTTTGATTATTTAAATTAATTAAGTGTTATAAATATTGAATTAGATGGGTTTTAAGTTAGATTGCATCAATTGATGCATTTAGATAGAAATCCCTAAATTCAACACCCTAATGGAAGTTATTTGCTTTAGCTATTTGCATTAGTGTTAGTTAATGTTAATTAATCTTAGAATATGTTAATTGGAGGCTAATGGATAATGATTTTGTGGTTATTTTGGTGTAGAACACAAAGATTACACAAGTTGGCATCCTTTGAAGGAAATTGGTGAAAATCAATTTTCCAAAGCAATTGGAAGCTTTAGGTGAGTTCTATATGCATCATTTACCATGTCTATTGCCTTAGAATTGAAATTGGAAACCTATTGTGAAAGTCACATTTTGATCGAATGGCCTTTACTATTCTTTGCCTTGATTTTGCTTTGTTTTTCCTTTGTATTCTTTAGCCATTTTAATCCATTTAATGTTGTTTACTATTGTATATTTGTTGCCTATTGTGTTATTGACATTGTGGCTTGTTATTTATTGAATGGGTCTTGTTAAGCTTACACCAAAACCTAGCCAATTTGCCAATTCAATGTTGCCCACCAAGTGTTTGATAAAATGCCTAGTTGTTTTGCTATTGGCCTATTGTATTTTTCTTCCATAGGCTTACCATTTGAATGCCATCGTCGTCAGTGATATTGGCATGCCAATTGGCCTATCGATTTCCTTTGTATAGCCAACCTTTGCTCCATATCTTTGTTGTTTACCAAACCGATTATCATTGAATGTATATCGTATATTGCAATGCCATTGATTGAATCGCTACTTGATTTGAATGATATTGAGCTTATTGCCTTGGATGGTACTATTGTTGCATAATGGTATCTATTGATATATTTCATTCTTATATTGACCCTAATATGGCTTGATATAGCTGCCGCTCCGACAGGGTAGTGGGTACATATTGTCGACAATGTGCACATTGATTTACTGATGCCCTAACTGGGAAGGGTTATGGTCCTAGCCACAAGACCTGATCAGTCTTATGCTTACTGATACTGATATTACTAGAGACTGTATGTTTACATATAGTCCATACTATACTGACCCTTTATCTGTCTTTCTATATTACACTTTTACTTTGATATGACTATTGACCATTATGTCATTTTTCGATATTGATTCTATAATCTGTTTATATTAACCGACTGCCATTATTGTTACTATTTGAGATAGATCCAAACCATATTCATTGGTGATGCATATAGATTCACTGAGTATCTTATATACTCATCCATTTCTCTGTTTACCTATTTCAGGTGCTGAGTAGGTAGCAGAATCCTAAGTTAAGACTCTCTATGGATTTCTGTCATCTTTTGTCATCTATGTAATTATTCTGAATTCTATAATTTTAGTGTTCATGTTATAGCAGCTTCATGGGGGTATGTATGGGTTAGTTAGGATATGAACATGTATCTGTATATGTATGAGGATGTTTTATGGTATATAATGCTAATATGATATATGATGATTGATGTTACAGCCAATAGCACTAAATTTCAGACAGTTTATAGAATTTCAAAATGAATAGTAATTAAGTAAAATGAATAATTAATTGATGGTTATAGATTATGCATGTGATACTGGGTTCTAAGGGTGTCGGTCGCCATTGGCATCTCTTGCATCCTAGGACCGTCGCAATCCGGAAACGAGACGTGACAGAGGTGGTATCAGAGCTATAGGCTATAGACACCAGAGCATAGGTTACAGATGAATACTGACTATATTCTAGAGGAATAGTAACTAAGTACAAAATGGGGTAGAATTAAGTAAACTATAGGGCATAGGAATTCCTGTATGGTCTTTTGTTATAATCGTCTGATATGTGATAGTATTCTGCGTTTCTGTATTATACCGAGTACATTTCCTTTTTTTGATAGATTACAGAGATGTCTGACGATAGCGATAGAGATACCAGAGAGGCAGAGGTAGCCTCCAATGAGTCATTGGTCAGGAAATTCTCAGTTACAGTGGGTCTGTCCAGATCCCGATGGACTACAGAGGATACAGAGAGGGGCGATGAACCTGTAGAGTTGAGATGATGAGAGGGATTATGGAATTGCGTAGGGAATTGGCAGATTTGAGGCTGGAACGTTAGAATATGCCGCCGCTACCAGTTTCAGCAGCAGTGCCCCCACTTGTGGCATTAGAGGCAGTACCAGTTGCACCGGCTCCTATGCAGCCAGTAGGGGTTCCTGGGGAGCCTGCTGTACAGAGAGGCCACAGAGTTATTGATGAGGGTGGAGTGTCCATGTTTAGCTTTCTGAAGCTAATCTTACCAGAGTTTAGGGGCAACAGAGGTAGTGATCCAGTGGATTTTCTAGAAGAGGTTGAGAAGGTAGTTAGAAGACTACCTTGTTCTGAGCTTAGAGCAGTGGAGCTAATTGGCCTATTGCTGAAAGGGAAAGCTTAGACCTAGTTTTCCCGTAGGATAGAGCCTAGACTGTATGGCGATCATCCACCCACATGGGCTGAGTTTCGACAGGGTTTGATAGATGAGTTTATTACAGAGGGAGTGAAGTCCCGGAATCTGATTCAGTTTAAGCAGTTAGAGCAGGGAGACAGATCAGTAGAGGATTATGCAGAGGAGTTCATCAGGCTGAGTAGGTATGCTACTCACATTGCTCCTACTGAGGCTGATCTGATTAGCATATTTAGGAGGGGTCTACATGCTGCATTTCATAATGCATTATTGACAACATAATTCACTTTTCTGATGACTGTTATTGATAAGGCTACACAGATGGAAGAAAAGTATAAGACAGAGAGGGCTAAGAGGGATCAGAAGAGAAAAGGGGGTCCCGGAGCTCAAAGCAGAAGGGGAGAGTGCAGCTCCTAGCCTAGACAAGTAGAGCCAATGCCTCAATTTGATCAGAGACCTTCATCGGGTAGTCAAAGGTGGAGGGTAGAGAGTAGAGGACCACTAGTGGTATAGTCAGCACCTGCATATTCTCAGGGTTCTTATAAACCAGCTACACAAATGCCTAGTGTACCTATCTATGGTTTTTATGGACGGAGGCATGGAGGGGAGTGCTGGCGTCAGTCGGGTGCCTGCCTGAGATGTAGGCAACATGGTCATTATGTTAGCAGATGTCCTTTAAAGGGCAAACAACAACCATTTGCTACAGTTTCTCAGCCGACGGTACAAATAAGTCAGAATATGGCCAGAGAGACTTCAGGTAGAGGTAGAGGTAGAGGAGGATAGGCTCCCAGTAGTAGTCAAGCCCCAGCGAGCAGAGGCCAGGGGCGAGTATTTGCAGTTAATACCCAGGAGGCACAGAGATCAGACAATGTGGTCATAAGTACTATTCTGATTCAGAATGAGATTGTTGATGCCTTATTTAACTCTGGTGCTACTCATTCCTTTGTGTCACCTCATTTTACACCTAAATTGAATAAGGAAACAAAATTGTTGCATGTGCCTTTAGTGATTGCTACCCCAATGGGTGAGAGTATTGATGTGGATTATTTTTATCCTGCCTGTGTGATTGAAATTGATGATAACATATTGTGTGCTAATTTGATTGAATTGTCGGTGTTAGAGTTAGATGTGATTTTGGGTATGGATTGGCTTATAAGACATCGGGCAGTCATTGAATGTTATCAGAAGAAGGTTAAGTTTCAGCCTGAGGGGCAACCAGAGCTTGTGTTTCAGGGTGACATACGAGAGTTTAGAGTTAATTTGGTTTCTGCTATCTAGGCCAGAAGGATGATTGGGAAAGGTAGTTTAGCTTATTTAACTCACGTTATAGATGTGCAGAAGTCTTCTATAGAGCTTGATCAAATGCCTGTAGTTTAGGAGTTTCCTTATGTGTTTCCTAAGGAGTTGCCAGGATTGCCCCCAGATAGGGAGATTGAGTTTGAGATTGAGGTACATGCAGGCACTGATCCTATATCTATTCCTCCTTACAGAATGGCACCAACGGAATTGAAAGAATTGAAGGTGCAATTGCAAGAGTTATTGGATAGAGAATTCATTAGACCGAGTAGTTCTCCTTGGGGGTGCTCCAGTGTTGTTTGTAAAGAAGAAGAATGTAACACCTCAGCCTAGCTTTAATCTATCATTAATAGAGATCTTCGGGGAGAGAATTTTATTTTCTTTATATTATGATGTTAATATGTATTTATGCATGGAATTGATATTTATGCATGTTATTTGAATTAGTTTTAGGCATAGAAATAGTTTAGAGGCTGCTAGGACTTAATCGGTAAATTTTGAGTTTTTGGTGAACTGGGGGCAAAATGGTCATTTTTCACCCATCGGAATTTTATGGATTTAATATCATATTTAAATAGAGAAAAAAATTTAAAGACTTGAAAATGGCCTTATTTTATTTATTTGAGCAGTAGTTTAAGAAATAATCCCGGTCGAAAAATCGTTATCGGCACGTAGCGCGATTTCGGGGTTTCGGTTGCACTAAGGGTATTTTGGTCATTTCCTTTATAATATGGAGTTATCAAGTGT
>CANXYC010817206.1:0-15388 GCA_948193065.1 Aleurites moluccanus
GAACAAGAGAATATTATTATGAAATAGTATAGTAAAGAAATTAATTATGCTTGAATGGATTATGATATGTTATAGCATGATATTATATTTGATATAAATGTATATGAGATTCAGGATATGGGAGTTCTACGGGTTTATGGTAACCTTAAGCCTACCCTTACCCTAGAACCGTCGCACCACTGGAGTTGGGGTGTGATAGATTTACTCCAAGAGCCAAAAGATATGTGTCTCATATTAGGAGGATGGAGGTATTTACCATTTTACCTTTATTTTTTATTTTTATTGCTTTGTCGTCAATATATACACATTTAATTATTTGTTTATTTAATCACCATTTTTTTTACATAAAGAGTGCTAATGTTATGATAAAAGGGAATATATCTAATTTAGCCCGTATAACTTTTAACCTTTCTCATGACGGAGACATTAGAGCTTTGATTGAGCCTTCAAGGTTTCTGCCCTTTTTATAACAAGATTTCACTAATTCGGGTAATTTTCTTTTATTGAGGGCTTTAACCGAGAGATAGGAGATACTACAAACACTTTTCATCTGCCATGTGGTGGGCTGACTATTACTTCTATCGATCTAACCATGTTGATTGGTCTACACTTCGGGAATCGGGCCCTAGATTTATAGACGATTGGAGGAGTTTATCATCGGAGGATGTGACCGAGCCTATTAGATTGGATTCACCACATGATAGTATGAACATTTCACGCACTTGGCTTAACTCTCATATGGATTCATGCTTTCATTTCCATGGAGTGATGTATGAGTCCGCTTAGGTGGCTCATACCCTTATGTAGTTGATCATAAGCTGCACTTGAGTATACTCAAGTGGCTCATGCCCTTATGTAGTTGTTTATAAACTACAACAATCAAAGGGATACCATAGATCTGAATATGCTGTGAAGTTTAGAGGATATGTCCCTCATTGGCGAGTACGATTGAAAGAAGCCATACATTGCACTATGTACCCGGAGATGAGTGACTTATCACATAGTATGTTATTCTCTCTAGGTGGGACCCACTTAATCTGAGAGGTATGATTTCTTGTACCTTTCTGCTTGGCTTTACTTAAGTGCTCTGCGGATTTTTTTTTTCAGATGTGGACTTATGAGTATTTACCTTATATTAGTCTCACTTTGAGACTATTAAAGCTGGATCAATTTTTTGTTAAATTAAGGTGGCATCGACAAAATTGGACAGATTCTAAAATGCTAAACTGTAGTATCACCAGGACCTATTTAGTTCATCTTATTATTCACTAGGTAACTCGTATTCTTACTTACATTTTCTGTTTTGCTACTTGCTATTTATCGCCCATTGGTTTGTAATTGCCAGGTGCAGAAGACTCATTTTATGGCAAGACATCATCTTATCCCTCCTCGAGCTAACCACTCAATCTTTTTTCTAGCTACCTCCTACTCAGATCACCTCATTACCGAGTGTAATATCTTGCAGAGAGGGTCAGAGGACAACTGGAAAGTGTAAAGATCATCTCAAACCTTCTTCTTATTGAAATGCGTGTGTTGAAAATGTGATTCAAAATAATAGCTGTTAGTTTGAACAAGCTGTTAGTGGTCAAGAGCAGCTCCAAGATTTTAGGAGTTGTTAATCATGTTGCTGGTTTTTAGGGATGGTTGATTTGTATTCAATTTTTTTAGGAAATCAGTTGTTTCTTTTCATTCTATTTATTTGCTCTATTTTTATTTGTTTCTGTGCATTGATGTATTTGGTTTTTCATTGCAATAAAACTAGCAGTGTTTCAGTCATTAATCACTGTGTTTGCTTTTCACTTAAGCCTTTATTTTAGTCTTTAAAATTCCAACATTGTGGTATCAGAGCTTGCCTCAGCTTCTTGACTTAGAGAGTTATGGCAGCCTTGTCCAATACATCACAGTAACCATTAATCCCAGTTTTCAAGGAAGAGAATTTTGAGTTTTGGAAGATCAAAATGAAAACACTTTTCAGGTTACAGGAGCTGTGGGAAGTTGTTGAAGAAGGCTATAGTGAAGCAGATGATGATAATAAACTGAGGGAAAACAAGAGGAAGGATGCTAAAGCTCTTTTCTTTATCCAGCAAGGACTTCATGAAACAATCTTCTCTAGGATATCAGCTGTTGAATCTGCAAAGGAGGCCTGGAGTTTATTGCAAAATGAATTTCAAGGTTCTTCTAAGGTAATCACTATCAAACTTCAGTCTCTGAGGAGAGAATTTAAGACTTTGTTTATGCAAAAAAATGAGTCAATCCAGGAGTTTTAGTCTAGAACAAAAACTGTAGTAAATCACATGAAGACATATGGAGAGTCTATTTCTGATAAAACTATCTTAGCAAAGGTTCTTAGGAGTTTAACCTCCAAATTTGATCATGTTGTTGCTGCCATTGAGGAGTCAAAAGACCTCTCTACACTATCTTTTGATGAATTGATGGGTTCTTTGCAAGCCCATGAAGTACGGCTGAATAGAACTCAAGAGAACATAGAAGAAAAGGCCTTCCACATCAGAGATGCGAACCAGGAAGGTGGTGGAGGCAGCAGAGGTCGGGGATTCAAAGGGTTTAAAGGAAGAAGCATAGGTAGAGGATGAATTGAACAAAGAAAATGCTATACCTATGGCAAAAGTGGGCATTTGGTAAGAGATTGCCAGAGCAAACAAGCAGAGTTTGCTGAGGAAACAAAAGATGAAGAGGAGAGTTACTTGTTTATGGCTCTTCTAAATCAAGGCAATGAAGAACAAGTTATCTGGTTCATAGATAGTGGATGCTCAAATCACATGACAGGCTCAAAATTCATGTTCAAGGAACTTGATGAAACCCAAAGAAGGATCATAAGATTGGGAAACAACAAGAAAATTCAAGTAGAAGGGAAGGGCACGGTAGAGGTAAAAACTAATGCTGGTTTAAAAAAATTGATTTCCAATGTTTTATATGCACCATAATTAGCTCATAACTTGTTAAGTGTTGGTTAACTTATGTCTAGTGGCTTTTCTCTTCTTTTTGATGAAAATGTATGCACAATTACAGAGAAAAATACTGGTCATGTCTTAGCTACAGTAAGCATGGCTGAAAAGTGTATGTTTCCTTTTGTAATTAACAAGTTAGAAGCTCAATCTTTTGCTGCTATATCTAAGAATGCCTCTCAGCTATGGCATCTTAGGTATGGCCATTTAAATACTAATGGTTTGAGACTGTTAAGCCAGAAGAAGATGGTTGATGGCCTACCAGAGATAAAAGTTCAAAATTCCGTGTGTGAAGGGTGTGCGTATGGCAAACATAGCAAGAGACCATTTCCAACAAGGCAATCATGAAGAGCAATAAAATCACTTGAGCTTGTGCATACTGATCTTTGTGGCCTTATGAGGACAGATTCCCTTGGAGGCAGCAAATACTTCCTGCTATTTGTAGATGACTATAGTAGGATGAATTTGGTGTACTTTTTGAAGCTTAAATCAGAAGCTTTTGACAATTTTGTGAAGTTCAAAACATTTATGGAGAAACAAGTGGCAATAGTCTGAAGATGTTAAGGTCGAATAGAGGAGGAGAGTTCCTTTCTTCGGAATTCATTGGCTTTTGTGAGAAACATGGTATACATCGGGAACTTACTGCTCTTTATACACTTGAGTAGAATGGAATTGCCGAAAGGAAGAACAAGACTATAGTTGAGATGGCTAGGAGTATACTAAAGACTAAGGGAGTACCAGATTATTTTTGGGCAGAGGTAGTGACAACATCCATCTATCTACTGAACATTTCTCCTACAAAGGCAGTGCAAAACTTGACTCCTTTTGAGGTCTGGTGTAGTAAAAAACCCTCTGAAGTCACTTGAGAGTTTTTGGTTGCATAGTTTATGTTTTAATTGATTCACATAATAGACATAAACTTGAAAAAAAATCAATCAAATGTGTCTTTATTGGCTATTGTACTCAATCTAAGGCTTATAAAGTATATAATCCTGCTAGTGGAAAAGTGACAATAAGTAGAAATGTCATTTTTAATGAGGAGAAGAGCTGGATATGGGAGAATAAAGAAAAACAGTCTACGATTCAGATGCCAGACGAAGAAGAGAGATTTAGTAGTGAACCTACTAAGGCACAACCAATAATTCCATCGTCACCAGCCTTGTCAGGGAGATCTAGACTCACTCAACCTAGCAGCAACTCAAATTCTATATCTGCACAGCCTACCAGTAGCTCAGATTCATCTGGCAGCAGCTCAAATTCACCCAATGATAGTGCTGGCTCTTCTAGCAATAAGTCAGATAATGATGATGATGATGATGAGACACCACCCAGGAAATTCAAGTCTCTAAAGGACATTTATGAGACTTGTACCTTTACCCTTTATGCATCAGATCCTGTTACTTTTGAGGAGGTTGCTGACAAAAAGGTATGGAGGCTTGCTATGGAAGAAGAGATTGCAGCAATTGAGAAGAATAAAACATGGGAGCTAGTAGACTTGCCTTAAAACATGAAACCAATTGGGTTAAAATGGGTCTTTAAGAACAAATTTAATTCAGATGGGATTCTACAAAAGCATAAGGGCAGGTTGGTGGTAAAAGGTTCATAGAGGTATGGCATTGATTTTGAGGAGACCTTCTCTCCAGTTGCTAGATTTGAAACAATTAGACTTATTCTCTCAATTGCTGCTTTTTCAAGGCTACGTGTGTATCAATTTGACATTAAATCTGCTTTTTTGAATGGGGACTTGAGTGAGGAAGTTTATGTAGTTCAACCTGAGGGATTTTTGATGCAAAAATATCTAGATAAGGTGTATAAGCTTAAAAAGGCTCTCTATGGGTTGAAGCAGATACTTAGAGCCTGGTATTTGAAAATAGATACTTTTTTCCTGCAATTCGGATTCAAAAGAAATGAAAGTGAGCCAATAGTCTATTTTAAGAAGTGTGGGGAGAATGATTTTTTGTTGGTTTGTTTATATGTAGATGATATGATTTATTTGGGCACAAATGAGTTTTTAGTTGCAGATTTTAAGTGTCAAATTATGAAAAAATTTAAAATGACAGACTTAGGAAAGCTGCACTATTTTTTGGGAATGGAGGTGAAACAATGTAATGATGGCATCTTCATCTCACAAAAGAAGTATGCTACTGACTTATTGAGGAAGTTCAGATTGAGTGATTGCAAAGTAGCTGATATACCAATGAATGCAAATGAGAAGTTGCAGGGTGAAGATGGAACGGAAGTAGCAGATGGAAAAATGTTCAGAAGCCTAGTTGGAGGACTGATTTATTTAACGCATACTAGGCCTGATCTTCTTTTTGTTGTAGGCTTGATCTCCAGATTCCTGCATAAGCCTACTAGACATCATTATGGAGCTACAAAAAGGGTCTTGAGGTATGTTGCAGGTACACTGAACTATGGAGTTTGGTATTCCCAATCAAGGGATTTCAAACTATTGGGGTATTGTGATAGTGATTGGGCTGGCTCAACAGAAGATAGGAAGAGCACAACTGGGTTTTGTTTCAGTCTTGGGTCTGGAATGGTGACATGGAGGTCCAAGAAACAGTCTGTAGTGGCTTTATCGTCATGTGAAGCAGAGTATGTGGCAGCTGGAGCTGCTACAAGTGAAGCAATCTGGTTGAGAAATCTGCTAGCAGATTTGGGAATGAAACAATTGGAGGCTACAGAGATTTTAAGTGACAACAATTCTGCAATTCAATGACAAAGAACCCAGTGTTCCATGGAAGAGCCAAGCATATTGAAATCAAACATCATTTCATTAGAGGTTTGGTGTCTAAAGGTCAAGTCAGTTTGAAGTTTTGCAATTCTGAGGAGCAGGTAGCTGACATTTCACCAAGGCAATCCCTTATTCTAAGTTTTGTTGTCTGAGAACCACATTAGGAGTGTGTGAGTTTGAATCAAGAGGGGGTGTTGAAAATGTGATTCAAAATAATAGTTGTTAGTTTGAACAAGCTGTTAGTGGTCAAGAGCAACTCCAAGATTTTAGGAGTTGTTAATCATGTTGTTGGTTTTTAGGGATAGTTGATATGTATTCAGTTTTTCTAGGAAATCAGTTATTTCTTTTCATTCTATTTATTTGCTCTATTTTTATCTGTTTTATGTGCATTGATGTATTTAGTTTTTCAATGAAATAAAACTAGCAGTGTTTCAGTCATTAATCACTGTGTTTACTTTTCACTTAAGCCTTTATTTTAGTCTTTAAAATTCCAACAGTGTGATGACCTTCGCATATTAGGGCAAAATGTTTTATCTATTGGGATCAATGTTGCCCTTTCTTACAAGTTGACACTGATTATGATGAGTTTTGCTGAACAAGTTTGATGCCTCATGTAGGTTTATGGACTGAAGGAGCATTCCTATAAGCAGCTCACTCATCCAACGCATTAGTCCATCCATCGACCACTCAAACTCATGCTGCTACTAGTAAGGCTGTACCCAACTCTAATGGAGGTAGCTTGGATTTTTCCTTTTGGATGTAAGACTAAGTGATTTTTGTCTGCAGTGGTCTAGAGATGGAGCGATTTCCTATTCCAGCCACCTATTGTGCATACTATTGCCCATTGCCTGAGGGTTTGACAAAGATAAAGTATTTCTTGCTTCTAGTTTTACTTTTTGAAAAGATCTTTACGTAAAACTTATTTGCTTTGTGCAGTTTCCAGTGAACTGAGTCTATCATACTTATGAGATAGTATATCGATTAGAGGTAACTCTATCTTCGATACTGGCTCATTTGACCTTTTCAAAGGATCAACGTAAAGCTAAGGAAGAGGTACAACCACCTGTTGCTAGGAGGAGGAGAGGACGTGAAAGGCATTAGTTTTATGTCATTAATTTGTTAGTTTGAAACAAAAAGAAACAACATGCTATAAAAGCATGTGTGCAAATTATGAATAAATGCTCATGAGTGCAAGGACTTGCTTTAATGGGTGTTTATGTCTTATGAACTAATTTGATGAATGTTTATGTATGTCTTATGAATGAATTTGATGAATGTTTAATATGTTTTATGAATGAATTTGATGAATGTTTACTCCTTTTTTCTTCTTTTTTCTCTTATTTTTTTTTCCTACCTTTTGTTGTGCAACTACTGTGGTGTGTAATTGCTGCAGCCACAATATCTTTGTGTCACTACCACAGTTGCAAGCGGCTGTTATATCTACAATGTGGTGTATAATATATAATAATTGGTTGGCTTGTCCAACAAAAATAAAAATATAAATTGACTTATTTTTGTAAATGGTAGATGTAGCCAATTAATCTACCACATGATAAAACGTGATATAAGTAATATTTTAAAGAAACTAATTTTAAAGTTTAAACACTTCTTTGCATTCAAAGAAAAGTAGTATAAGACAATAATTGTTACATGACACACGACTTAAAATACATATATAAACCAATCACACAAATCCAATAAATTCCATAGGCAAAAATATAAAGAAATTGTTAATTCTAATAGTTATGCACTTGCAATTATATTAATTTAATTAATATACAATCAAATTTATTAATGAGAAAAAAAATAATAACGACAAGATCACAGTTAAAAATTACAGCAACCAGTAAAGAATCATGACTCCTTAAATACACCTCATGAGCCTATTGCCAGTAGTTTAGGATAAGACTAAAAGAAACACTCAAAAGACAATTTTAAAATAGAAATGTTAGGAGGAGATGGATCATAATCCATCCATAAATTTAAAAGCTCTCTCTAAAGCTAATTCTTTAGTAAACTTTTATAAAATTCATTTATAAATCTATAATTTTATAATTTTGTTATTATTTTAAATTTAAATTTATTTTAAATTTTAAATAATTAAATCTGTGAAATTGAAAATAATTAAAATAAATCATATTAAAATAATTAATATTTTTAAATGAATTCTATAATTTTAAATTAATAAATTTTAGAAGACTAAATATGTCATCCATTATAAACACATCTAAATTCTTAATAATATACTTATAGGGTATTTTTGACCAAATGAAATATTAAAATGTTCTAGAATTATATCATAGTTAATATTCATTATAATTAAAATGAATTCTATATTTATTATTTAATATACTAAATACGCAAATAAATTTTAAAATTTATTTGTAAATAAAATTAAACCAAATATAAAGTAAAATTTGATTTTCATTTGCATCTACATTTGCAAGACTCGAAAGCTCATCCATTTCTAAATGATCCACTGTAAGTTCTTGTTAATCAGACAAAAATATGAAGTGAGGCTAAGATTTACGATTTTTTTTTCCTAACGAAAATTTTTCTTTTTCCTTATAAGAGCTAAAACAATTTTTAATTCTCTCATTTTGGAATTGAGCTAAAACAATTTTTAATTCTCTCATTTTGGAATTTAATTCTCTCATTTATAAGAGCTAAAACAAAATTTTTGCATATTATTGGAGTAAGAGTTCCAATTTTTTTTTTTTCTGCGCCTTGTAAGAGTCAACAAAGAGTAAGTTTGGTATTATAAAATATCTAAAATGTACAAAGATATAAGATTTTTTTGAGTAATAAATTTAATAAGAAGAGTATCAAAAATATTTTAGACGATGCCAATATTATCTCCCAATTAAAAAATAATAAGATAAAAATAAATAAATTGTATTACACATGCTACTCGATTAACAAAATTAATAAAACTGTATAAAACAAGTAATACTAAGATTAAAAGTGATATTTAATAAAATTAAAAATTAAGTACTAAATAATTGAAGTGATATAATTTTTAAATTATAAAAATATTTAAAAATTTAATCAATTAATTTATTTAATATGAATTTTAAATTAAATAACTTATATTTGAAATAATTTTTAACTTAATTTAAATTTTTAAAATAAATATTATTAAATAATTTAAAATAATTAAATATTAAAAATTTTAATTTTAAATATTGAAATAGATAATCAAACATCACTTAAGTGCACAATTAACCTAATTTGACATAATTTTCTTTTCATTCTCGGATACATTAATGTGTAGATTGTACTTTTTCTAAAGTCTCCTTTTGTTTGATCAATTAGTGTATGTTTGGTATTGTGATTAGATAGTTTTTACAATATGTGTTTGGAGAATTTAAAGTTTAGCAATCATGATTTTAAAAAAAGTTATATTTTTTTATTTAAAACCATGGTTTATAAAAGTAATAAAAAAATAAAAAAAAGGCAATTTTAAAAGCAAGTTTAAATTCAATGCCAAACTAAGCCTTGCAAAAGCTAAAAAAAAATATAATAATAAATTTTGATATAGCATAATACAATAAATAAAATCAAAGAGGAATATAAAATTAGTTAGAAACCTACAAACATATATACATATACTTTCATAAAAGTAAATAGAAATAGAATTCTAGTTTTTGGATAAGTTTCATTGCATATTTAGACAAGAAACATAAATTAATAAAATTTTATTACATATAAATACTAGATAATAAATTTTAAAATTGGAGAATCAATTAAATTGATTTGAAATTTAATTTTATTAAATTTGCAATTTTAAGTTTCCAACCTTCTTGAAAGGCTACCTTCTCTATTTCAAGACAGCCTAAAATTCAAATTAGATTTAGAATTAAAAGATTCAATTCTAATTTTACCATTTAACAAATATGCAATTAGATTTAGATTATATATATATTTTTATAAAATTATTATATAACTAGAAAAATAATTTTATAATTCTTAACTCAATTTTTAAGAATTATAATTTTATAATTATCAATACTATTTTCATTAATAGTGGTAATGATCCACCACCAAAGATATTGACTATCACCATTATTGACACCATTATCGGTGCTGACCACTATCACCGTTGTCATCATCATTATCGACACCGACCACCATTATTACCATCGTCGCTGCCGTCGTTGCTACCATTACTATCACCACTAAGCGATGCCCCACAATCAACACTAATTTTTATGAAATTTCAATTTCAATTCTTTGTATCATACACACGTCAGAATTATAATTTCAACATAATCCTAATTCTAATGAATTTGAATTGAAATTAAAATTTTCAATTCCAATTCTAATTCCACTATCCAAACATATTCTAAAAGAGATCAAATGTTATATCAAACTTCTTGTCTTCTTGTAGTTGGATCTCCAAGTTTTTGAAATGCTATATATATTTATATAAAAGCTAAATTCATAAATTATTTAGAAATTTTTTTTATTATATGTCAATGTAACACCCTAAAATATATTGTAAAAACACCTAAGATTTTTTTTTTTTGAATTTACTTGCAACACCTATAAGAATTTAATTTTTAATTTAATTCTGAAATAGCTATTTATATAATAAACCTAAAATATCAAAACTTTAGTACTTCAACAATCTATTCTCATTCAATTTGAATATACATGGTATTAATAGTATAATAGAAAATAGAAATTAAAATGTGTAACAAGTTAATATAATTATAAGAATGATAAAATCTTAAATAAGTAAAAAGGTTAAGAGTATAATTGAAATTTCTTATTAATGGTGGGACCCACATCCTAAAATGATCTTAAATGAAATAAAAGAAAAAAAAAACACATTTTATTCCCCACTTTTTCCTTCATGGTCCAATGCGTTATTGGTTTTCTTCCAACTTTTCTTTCAACTTCCTTATCAAAACTTCATCATTTGTAAACCCTAAACACTAATCCTACCTAATCATCCTTCTATTATCAAGCTAGAATAAGTAATTAGAGTTGAAAAAAGGTTGAAAACCTAAAGGAAAGATAACACTATAAAAGGAGGGTTAAAAAATTATTCATTATTTAAGTGAGGTAAAGTATCTATCTTAGCTTATAATTAATTTTATTGAGCTAAGTATATAGAATAATCAAATATATACATGATTTAACTATAAAACATAACTATAGAACATTTTAAATTAGGGTTCCTAATATGTCAAATCCTAGAAATAGGGTTAAAAGGCTTTAAATCAATTAATATCTAAAGAGCAAATTATAATTTAGTCCCTAAATTTTGGTCCTAATAATGAAGTGGTCCCCATATTTTGAGAAATACATGATTACATCCCTATATTTTGCTCTATCAGACTATTTAGTCCTTCCGCCTATTTCTACTGTTAAATACCTATAAAAGACTAAAATATCCTTTATTCACCCTTAAATTCTCCATTCCACCTATGGCAGCCATTAACAAGAGCCACATTTATCTCTCCATATTATTTACAAGCAATTTTCAATTGCAAGTAAATAAAAAAAGAAAAATTATTCAAACTTCAAACTGAAATTTTCATCACAACCTAAAAATCCAATTTTCAAAAAATCCAAGAAAGACACACCTATTAAACCTCCTTCTTAAATCAATAAATAACAATATGAGAATGATATTACTAATAATAAAGAGAAAGAAATAAAACCCAGTTCAAAAATCTAAAAATTGTTTTTAAATTATGGGTTAAGAGAGAGTGTTTAATAATGAATAGTATTGATGGGTAATTGTGGGTTGCAGAGGAGAAGGGAAAGAGATGAGGGTAATTTAGGATAAAATTTTATTTTTTTTAATTTATTTTTAACAAAAAAGATAAAAAAAATAGATGAAATGATTATATAGTCTTACGGAATAAAAATATAGGGACTCAATCATGTATTTTTCAAAATACAGGGACCACTTCGTTGTTAGAACCAAAAGTCAGGGACTAAATTATAATTTGCCCATATCTAAAATATGAATTTTTGTATCAAATTAATCCTAAATCATATTTAATTGAACTTGTAGCAATAAAAAGAGGTGACAAGGATGATGAAAAAGAAGATGATACACCTAGATGCTTACTTTGAACATTGAACTCTAGGGTTGTTTTGGTCTCCAAAAGCATTGAGGTGAATAGTGAATACATTATTATGATTGAAATTCATCTCAACTATGTTTCCTTGTTAATTTCCCTTTATTGAACTTGTTGGCTGAATTTTGTCATACCCTAAAATTACTGGTATGATGGTCCTAGTGCAAGGGTAGGCATAAGGCCACCATAAACCCATACAACATAACATAACCTGGATATTATACACACCATATCCAAATATACCTGTATATATTCTTATATCATCATGCATAGTCATTTTTATAAATCAAATGATCATTATCATATCTTCATATCATGATATTTTCTCTTGTTCCTTACCGATCAAAAGACATGTCCAACATCAATATGGAACAAGAGAAACTCTACGAAACATGCCAATCTAGGCAATAAAAGAATACATCCTCAATGTTTAACTATAGAGCTTCTAAGAATATACTTCTCATTAGACATAAGTACATAACATAAATATAATGTTTAACAAAATTACATCCAAGTGTCTTCTTATGGGAAAGAAGTCAAGAAGCTCTATCTTCTATATTAGCTCTCTCTCGAGCTACATTATCACCTGAAATCTATAGAAGAGGAGTGAGCCTTCAACTCAGTGAGATATAAACATGAAGCCAAAGTACTTGGATATCATGGTCGTGAATATACTTATACTTGGGTATGAAAGAATTATAAGAAGAAGAATCTATAAACTTATACTTGGAAAAACATGAGTGCTTACAACAGAATAGCACTATCAAATCATATCATGTGATATAACTGATATCATAAAAATGCATCGATAACCTTGCTACCTTATCGTGACACATATGTTTGGCCGAGTATATGCCTAAAACTCATGGCCCTTTTAGGTGAAACAGTGATAAAATCCTATCAGTTGGGTTCACATCATGCACATTAGACCAATGAATTTACTCTCATTGGGAAAAACGTTCTATACATATTCATGGGTTCGTAAAGCTTGGAATTCTCAAAGAATATATTGGTCACAAGACCATCAAACATATATATATATATATTTTATTTACACAACTAAGTTTCATTATGAACTTGGTCCAAAGAGAAATAACCAAGTCATTTTCCAACATACAAGTGGCTACTTATAGAAAGCAAGAAAAAATTTATTGAATAGGCTATTAAACATGTATTTTATATCATGGAGAACATATACAGAGATTTATCAATATATCTCATTAGGAGCAACATGCATATACATTGTTCATACTTACCTCAAAACAATTATCCTTATTAATCCACTTAAACACTTGAGTAAGAAGTAGTCCTTCCTATTCTAATGAATTCTCCTCTCCTAAACTAAAATCCTCAAATATCCAAAATTAAGGTTTTGCCCAAACATGCTCATACAAGATAAATCCTTGTGATTCTAAATATCTCTAAGAGTCTGAACATGATTTTTAACATCAATTTAATCATCTTTTAGAAGAATATAAAAAATTGGGATGAATAATTACTATTCACCCAAAAATCTTAAATTCATGAATCTTTCTTATAATCCATAATAAATGCTTTTTAGTTCTCATAAACAACCTATATTCATCTATTCTAGCTATTGATTAACTTAACTTGAATTTAGAAATGAGTTTGGAGTAAATACATTGAAACCCAAAAAATAAAGATTCATGAGAAATTTGGAATCTTAGTGTAATACCTGTTAATTATTTTTTTTTATTTTTGTTTGCTGTGATGATTGTGTATAGATTAGAGCTTTGGAAATTTCAGAATCTGTGTTTAGAAGGATATTGTGAGTCAGTTCTCATGATCTTAGAGGAATAATTTAGAAAAGTATAAAGCATGAAAATTATAGATTTATATCTTATCTTTAAGTCTGTAGATTTGTTTCGTAAGATTCGGTGTGTGTGAGGAGATAGGCTTCCTTGACCAGAGCTTGTCTATTTCTTTAATTCTTGCAGTAAGTCTGAGAATGTGGAGACTGAGTAAAGTCAGGATAAAATTTAGAAATTCATCATAAATTGTGTAGATTTTCTTCTAATCTGAATTTTAGATATGTTGGACCCTGAGTGTCTATTTTTAAGTGAAAAAAAGAATGGAGGAGTTCGGATGTCTGTATCTCAATTGCGAGCTAGGTTTAGTACGAGTTGGCGAGGAAGGTTTTTCAGTTCGACAGAATTAGGTAGTGCGAGCTGGCTCTTCGAATTCGAAGTGGGATTGACGAAGTGGAATTTTGCGAAGTGGGATTGGCGAAGTGAGATTAGCCAAAGTGGGATTAGCGAAGTGGCATTTGGCGAAGTGGCATTTGCCGAGGTGGCATTTGGCGAAGCAGAATTCAGCAAAGTGGCAATTACCGAGGTGGCATTTGGCGAAGTGGGATTCAGCGAAGTGGAAATTACCGAGGTGGCATTTGGCAAAGTTGAAATTGCCGAAGTGAAAAGTGGCGAAGTGGGAAATTAGTGAGACAGTAGCTTATTTAATGGAGAAGCAGTAGCCATTCTTTTCACGATAATTTCTCTTCTTTTCTTTCTTTCTTCTTCATTTCTTCTCTTATCTCTCTCCAATCAGTTCCATTTGTTTTCTAATGCATTAATACTTAGAATTAATGCATTAAATCACTAAATTAAGTCATTCAAAGGTTTAATCATCATTTCAAGCCAGACCCTTCAAGAGCTCATTTTTTGGGGAAATAAGGTGATTTTCTCCAAACTTCATTTTCTTTTTAGAAAAATATTTTTGGTAGTTAGAATAATTATTTATGAGTTATATAGAGCCTATTATGAGCATTTAAGGCTATTAATTATGAGTAGTATGGTAGGTACCAGAATTTATGAATTTTGATGAATAGTGATGTAAATAGTAATTATGTTCTTAATATTTAGATTTTCTTTAAGAGATGAATTAAATTGATGTTAGGAAACTATAATAGAGACTATAAGATGGTTAAAATTATAAGGAACTATAATATGTATCAGTATTGAGGAAACCCTAATTGGTAGAATTTGGGGATTTTGTTTAGGCTTCGACAATTCAAGGAATTGATGAGGATTTTCAATAGATCAAGTGTTGAGCTTTATTGTTGAAAGGTTTTGCTGAGAGGTAAGTTATGAATTATACAAATGTACATTTCTCCTTATGAAATGAATTATTAAATACTCATATATGTTCTTTATGATATGAATTCTTGTTGATAACCTCTTTCATGTAAACACTTAATGTATAAGAATGACTTGGTTATTTTCTTGGACCAAGATCATGAACAAGCCCTCGATATGCATGATAAATGGTCTCTTGACTGTTGCGACTTTGAGGTACTGCAAGTATACAGGTCGCGTGGCAAGTAATAATGATGAGTAAGTATCGTTCCCACGAGGAAGGGGATATCAACGAATCACTCCTAATTATTGCTATTATTTGGAAAATAATAAGGTTTCGTGAATTTTTAGTAACAAGTAAAAAATAAAAGTAAGATAATGAACTTGAAAGAGAAAATATGATTTGTAAAAACCAGGGTTAAGATTTCATCAATAGGCAATCATCCAATCTTGACGTTCTCTTTAATTAGATTCGATTATCTAGGATTAATGACCAGGTTT
>CANXYC010817209.1:0-19905 GCA_948193065.1 Aleurites moluccanus
ATCCCTCTACATAATTTGTGGCATATCCAATTGTTATTTTTATAGTACATCCTGTTACGGAAGACGTTTAACAGTATCAAGATATACAACTCCTTATGTTGGGATCTTTGATGATCTCAAGTCAAAGGATCATACTATTATTATCACTATGACAAATACTTATGACACTCATACAACAATCCATGTAGTATTCTCATGATGGGTCAATCTAGTACATAGTTCTCCAACACGTACTTATATGTTGACTTGATATCTCATATCCATTACTGTTGTCATCAGTCACTACACATACTAGTCTTGACGTATTATTGATATCCCATTCACAATAATACTTGACTAGAGACGATTTTTAGAATATCTTATTCTAGGGACATTATTATAATAATTTATATTACGCAGTTATTCAAATAATCATAATAATGAAAGCCATATATATAAATCATGGTATAAAATGTACCAAAAACAATCATATGATGATTGATCTTTAGGGCACAAATCCAACAATCATTTCATAAATTTTCTCTTGTTCCTTACTAATCAAAAGATGCATCCCACATCACTGAGGAATAATAGTAACCCAATAAATCATACATCAAAATATTATCATCCTCAATGACCAACTACGGAGCTCTAGAGTATACTCCCAATACATATTGTGTCATAATACCATTCAATGAATATACATAATCATATTTTAAAATAATTACAATGAAGGTTCTTGGAAGAATGAGTCAAGAAGCTTGATCTTCTCTACTAGCTCTCTCACGAGCTACACTATCACCTGAAATCCATAGAAGAGGAGTGAGCCTTCAACTCAGTAAGATATGAACATGCAGTAGGAAAGAAATACATATTCATATATATATATATACATATAATCCGAAAGAAACATCCTTTTTAAGAACATGGGTAAGAATCAAAATGTGGTTAGGCTTACAAAGAAACAGAAGTGCTCACAATCGAATAGTACTATCAAAAATCATGGTAGAACTACAGAATGAATCAATAGCATGCTACCTATCATAACATAGCGCATCAATAGTCCTTGCTACCTTATCGCAAACACATGCTTGGCCAGGCATACGCCTAGAGCTCATGGTCCCATCTAGGTGGAACACTAATAAAAACCCTATCAGTTGGATTCCCAAAGTGTACGATGGACCAATGAATTTACTCTCATTGGGAAGAGCGTCCTATCTATAGGGTCATATGGTTTCAATCTCATCAAAAACATATTGGTCGCAAGACCATCAACATATATCATAATTTCAATCAAATTTAATAAGTAAGAAACAAGTAAGAATCATGTGAACTTGATCCAAGAAAGTTGACCAAGTCACTTACATTTTATATATACACATGGAAATCTCATAAACAAATGGTAAATTTCAGTTTTGGAATACCAGAAACTGTTCAATTAATTTTTCAATTATTTATAATTAAATATACAAGAATCATATGGGTTCACATGTAGAACATTTGGTCATATCATAAGAAATAACAAATGCAATGTTCATACTTACCTTCTTACATAAATTTATCTTGAATTTCCTTTAATAAATTACTCAACTTCAACTCCTCAATTATTTTAGTTTCCTTCTCGTAAGAAATTTCCCAAATATATAAAATTAGAGTTTTCCCCAAGTCAATAATATTCAACATGATTTCTGAATATTTAATCATCTGAGAGTTTCTATTCTTAATTCCCATCCTCAATTTAATTTATCTCTTTAAGGAAAAATCTGCATTAAATTCGAATTTACTGTTCATGCTACTATTCATGACAGTCCATAAATTCTGATTCCTCTAACATTAATTACAATGTATAACCTTAAAAAGCTTGCAATAAATTCTATATACCTTTAATTGACTATTCTAACCATTAGAATTTATTGATCTAACAAGAATTGACATTTGAAGAAAATTTACCTTTTTTCTTCAAAAATGAATTCCTGAGATTTCTTGCTTAAATCTGATGATTTCTACCTTAAAATAGGATAATCTAAAGGTCTAATGAATTAATTTGAGTATTAATGCCTTAGAAAATAAAATGGAATTGATTTGAGAAAAGACTAAAAAAAATAAAGAAGAAAGAAGGAAGAAAAATCGTGGAGAAACGCTACTGGATGCTGGGGTTAAATAGACCACTGCCCCAAATTCTCGCTCACTAGCTCGCCAACTAGCCTCGGCAATGCTACCTCGTATAAGCCAGTTTGCCATTCCCAACTCGCACTTTCCAGCTTGTACTTTTCGGCTCGCCAAACTGATCTAGCAATGCTACTTCCCAAAAGCCACTTCGCTATCCATCTCGCATATGTCACATCATATATGCTGCCTTGCAAAACTCTCTTCGCGAACTCTTCTTCGTATATGCCGCCTCGCATATGCCACCTCAGCAATACCTCTTTGCCTCTTCACCAACTCACTTCGCCTATCTCCCTCTTCGCCAAATCCTTCTCACGAATTGCCATTTCATACATTCTCTCTTAGCATAATACCTCTTCGCATAATGTCTCTTCGCATAATGCCACCTCGCCTTTTCCTCTTCGCCAAATTCCTCTTTGCCAACTCTCACTTTGCATATGTCTCTTCGCCAATTACCACTTCGGTAATCTCACCTCGCCACTTCGCATTGCCGGCTCGCAAATACCACTTCCCATTTGCCGGCCCGCTAACACTAATCTCTACTGAATTGATACTTTTCCTGAACAACTTACACTTAGCCAGCTCGCAATTGAGCTACAATTATATAAACTTCCTGATTCTTTTTGATACTTAAAGTAGATATATATATCCTCAACATATCCAAAATTTAAATCAAAATAGCAACTATACAGAACATGGTGACTCTCTAAATATCACCCAGACTTGCTGCCCATAATCCATCCGAACAGGTCTGATAATTTCCATTCTCCACTGAGATACACTTATCTAAAATTCCTAACATTTTACATCCAACAACACAACACATAAATAAACATTTTTCATGTTTATACCTTTGGCTAAAACTGACTCAATCATTCCCAAAAAATTCAAACAACTACAGACTTCCTCCAAAAACACTCAACCAGACCAGTCTTGCTCAAAGGGACATAACTCCTCACACACACAGAATTCTGCCAAGCCATTTTACAAAATTGAAGATAAGACATAAATTCATAACTTTCATGTTTTATACTATACCAAATTATTTCTTTAAAATCATGCAATTAACCTCACAAAATCCTGCAACTCAGAAATTTTTGAATTTCTTAAATATTCTCATCCTTAGTTAATTTAAATTCATCATATATACAATAAATAAAATACAACAAAAATGGATAATATTACATTCTTCCCCCCTTAAATAAATTCATCCTCAAATTTATAATAATCTACCTTAAGCCTAAAATAAATGAGGATATTTATTTTGCATACTTTGTTCACTTTCCCATATACACTCTTCCATGGCTTGGTTTCTCCATAAAACTTTAACCGTTGGTATCTCCTTGTTCCTTAGCTTCTTAACCATTCGATCTACAATTGCAATTGGGATTTCTTCATACGTCAAATCTGGTTGAAGGTCCACTTCCAGAACTTGTAGCATATGATAAGGATTCACGACATACTTCTGGAGCATCGATACATGAAATACCAAATGCACCATATCCATGCTAGGAGATAAAGCCAACTTATATGAAACCTTCCTAACCTTACTCAAAATCTCAAAAGGTCTGATAAATCTTGGAGACAGCTTGCCTCTCTTGCCAAACCTTAAAACTCCTTTCATTGGACAAATCTTTAGAAATACAAGGTCTCCAATGGCAAACTGAAGATCCTTCCTCTTCGGGTCAGCATAACTTTTTTGTCGACTGAAAGTTGTCTTCAATCTTTCTCGGATCAGCGAAACCTTTTCTGAAGTATACCTTATCAATTTTGGTCCTTTGATATACTTTTCTCCAACTTCATCCCAACACAATGGAGATCTGCATTTCCTTTCATATAAAGCTTCATAAGGAGACATCTGAATCGTGGAATGATAGCTATTGTTGTAGGCAAATTCTATCAATGGCAAGTGAGCATCCCAATTTCCTCCAAAGTCTAGAATGCACATCCTCAGCATATCTTCTCAAGTTTGGATGGTCCTCTCTGATTGCCCATCTGTTTGCGGATGGAATGATGTGCTGAAATCGAGCTTAGTACCCAGACATTCTTGCAATTTCTGCCAAAACCTCGATGTGAACTGAGTACCTATATCTGAGATAATCGAAACTGGAACTCCTTGAAGTTTGAAAATTTCATTCACATAAATCTAGGCATACTGAGAAACTCCATAAGTCATTTTGACTGGTAAAAAATGGGCCGACTTAGTTAATCTATCCACAATGACCCATATCGAGTCATAGTCTCTTGCAGTTCTCGGTAATCCAACCACAAAATCCATAGTTACCCTTTCCCATTTCCATTCCAGCAAAGGCAACTCTTGGAGTAATCCTGATGGTTTCTGATGCTCGAACTTGACTTGCTGATAGGTTAGGCATTTGGATACATATTCCGCAACATCTCTTTTCATTCCACTTCACTAATATGAATTCTTGATATCATGGTACATCTTTGTTGCACTTGGATGCACATTATACTTAGCATGATGTGCTTCCTTATGAATCATATCTCTTAACCCATCAACTGCTGGAACACATAGCCTACTACCATGTCTTAACATACCATCATCCACATTAAATCCTAGAGCTTTTTCTGATCCCACTTCATTCTTTATCTTCACCAACTGAGGGTCTCTATCTTGAGCTTCTCTAATTTGATCAATGAGAACCGGCTTGACTTGGAAATTTGCCAAAAGCACTCCTGAATCTGACAATTCCAAACTGATTCCAATATCATGCAATCTCTGCACTTCCCTCACTAAAGGCCTTCTACTCACTTGAATATGGGATAAGCTCCCCAAGGACTTCCAGCTCAATGCATCGGCTACAATGTTGGCTTTCCCTGGATGATATAGGATTTTACAATCATAATCCTTAAGCAATTCAACCCATCTTCTTTGCCTAAGGTTAAGATCCTTTTGCTGGAATATATACTTTAAACTCTTATGATCTGTGAAAATCTCACACTTCTCAGGTAGTGTCTCCAGATCTTCAATGCAAACACTACTGTAGCCATCTCCTAGTCATGGGTTGGATAATTCATCTCATGCTTCCTTAACTGCCTAGAAGCATAGGCTATCACTCTTCTATACTGCATAAGCACACAACCAAGCCCCACTTGCGATGCATCGTAATACACCGCATATCCTACTTCACCCGACGGCAAAGTTAAAATAGGTGTCGTGGTGAGACGAGTCTTCAACTTCTGGAAGCACTCTTCACAAGCATCCGACCATAGGAATTTAATTTGCTTATAGGTAAGCTTGTTCAAAGGAGCTGCAATCTTGGAGAAGTCTTGAACAAATCTCCTGTAGTAGCCTGCCAAACCCAAGAAACTTCTAACTTCTGAAACATTCCTGGGTCTAGGCCAGCTAAGAATTGCATCAACTTTTCTAGGATCAACTTTAATCCCTTCTTTGCTCACTATATGCCCCAGAAAGCCTACATTCTCAAGCCAGAATTCACACTTCGAAAATTTGGCAAACAACAGATGCTCTCTCAAAGTCTGCAACACAATTCTAAGTTGTTCTTCATGCTCTTCTTTACTCTTAGAATACACAAGAATTTCATCAATAAACACAATGACAAACTTGTCTAAGAATGGCCTGAATACCCTATTCATCAAATCCATGAATGCAGCTGGTGCATTGGTCAATCCAAATGGCAACACTAAGAATTCATAGTGTCCATATCTGGTCTAGAATGCTGTCTTTGATATATCCTCATTTTGAATTCTCAACTGATGGTACCCTGACCTCAAGTCTATCTTGGAGAAATGATTTGCACCTTGCAACTGGTCAAATAAATCATTGATTCTTGGAAAAGGATACTTATTCTTTATAGTTACCTTATTGAGCTGTCTGTAGTCTATACACAATCTCATAGAACCATCCTTTTTCTTCACAAAGAGTACAGGTGCTCCCCACGGTGAACTATTGGGTCTAATAAATCCCTTGTCAACTAGATCTTGCAATTGAGTCTTCAATTCTTTCAATTCAACTGGTGCCATATGGTAGAGAGGAATAGAAATCAGACTCATGCCAGTCAGCAACTCTATACTAAACTCTATCTCTCTATCCGGTGGCAAACCAGGTAATTCTTCAGGAAATATGTCCGAAAACTCATTGACTATTGGAATCTGCTCCATGCTCCTCACTTCCTTACTAGTATCCTGGATATATACCAAATATCCTTGGCAACCCTTTCTCAACAACCTTCTTGCCCTAATGGCAGATATCACATTGTATGGCACTTCACTCCGCTTCCCTTGGAACTCAAATTCCTCACCCGAAGGTGGCTTAAAGACTAACTTCTTCCCATTACAATCTATAATGGCATAATGCTTGGATAACAAGTCCATGTCCAAAATCACATCAAACTCTAACACTGATAATTCAATCAAATCCACATTCAAGCTCTTGCTACCTATGCTAACCACATAGGATGGATAGGAGTTCTGAACTTTAATCTCTTCCTCCAAAGGAGTAGAAACAACTAGCACACTTTCAAGCAATTTACAAGGCACATGCAACTTCTTAGCAAAACAGGATGATACAAATGAATGCGTAGCTCCCAAATTAAATAATACTCTAGCATTCAAGGCTTAAATCGAAAGAATACCTGTAACCACAGTATTTGATGCTTGGGCTTCATGTTGAGCTAAAGCAAAAACTCTCCCTCTACCTCTACCCATGGGAGCTGATCTTGAAGCTTAAGCCTTATGCTGACCTGATCCTCTGCCATCCTAAATAGTCCTGCCCAAATTACCTCTATCTCCCCCTGGCTGCTGACTAATGCTCCTCTCTCTGCTCATCTGTACTGTAGCTTGAGAAGCCTGAGGTCTATCTCCAAAAGATAGCTGTGGACAATTCTTGAGAAAGTGACCTTGCTGTCCACATCTGAAACAAGCTCCTGATGCATAATGGCAGAGCCCACTATGAAATTTGCCGCATGAAGGACACAGAGGTTTAGGAGCCCTGGGTGATGCAAAGCTAGCTGATCCCTGACTCATCTGAGAAGTAGGTCCAGGAGTAGTCCTACTTTGTTGTAATCTCCCTGAAGGTCCTCTATATCCACTTTCTAGGAGCTGACTGATAAGCCACTACCAAAGTCTTCATCCCACTATCTGGTTTAGAAAAACTGTCAGCCTTGAACTTCTTCTTCTCAACCCTCTCTGATCTGGCTTCCATTTCCCTGTTCTCAATTATCCTAGCTTTGTCCACTAGCTTGGAATAGGAATCAAATTCAAGAGCAGCTAGGAGTTTAAACAATGGAGCCACCAATCCTCTGCGGAATCGCTGAATCCATGCGCTTCTGTAGGCACCAATGCAGGAGCAAACTTACTAAGCTGACTAAACTTCCTGGCATACTCTGAGACACTCATGCTAGGGGTCTACACCAATCTCTCGAACTTCATAGACTTAGCTTCCCTCACACTCTCAACAAGAAATTCATTCAGCACTAACTCCTTGAATCTCTCCCATGATAACTCTTTATTATCTCGAAGCATACCAGAAATGCTTCTTTGGAACCAGTTCTTTGCTTCAGCCTTCATCAGATAACCCATAAACTCTATAGCTCTTCTATCAGGAATCCTTAGAATTTGCACTTTCTCTTTTATTTCCTCAAGGAAATCTATAGGATCCACTTCACCCTTATATTCTGAGGGTTTAAGCTTGAGAAACCTTTCAAAGGATACCTCTTCTTCTTGACGCACTACCGGTGGTGGAACTACCAGAGGAACAGGAATCTCTAGAACTTGCACTGGAGGTACCTGTTGCTACCTTTGCTGAGTAATAAACTCAAGTAACATTGCATATTTCCTCTGTAGCTGATCTAACTATTGTGCCATATGAGCCACATCCACTGGTGGCACAGGAGGAACCTCATCACCTCCATTATAGCCTACAGAACCTTCTTCGAAAGGTAAATCCCACCTAGGACGGCCTCGACCTCATCCTCTACCACGATGCAGAGGCATCTCGATACTGATAAGAAGAACAAACATTATAAGACTCACTACGCATACTTATCGCAGATATAAATACCAAGGAAGACACAATTAAACGAGACACGATTCCTATGCTCCGTAGTTATCTTAATCAATACTTATACTAGTGCTCATGCATCTCTCTTTATCTTCTATACTAAGGATTATAAACCTATAGCTCTGATACTAC
Source organism: Aleurites moluccanus (assembly GCA_948193065.1). Classification (NCBI taxonomy): domain Eukaryota; kingdom Viridiplantae; phylum Streptophyta; class Magnoliopsida; order Malpighiales; family Euphorbiaceae; genus Aleurites; species Aleurites moluccanus. Next base: position 8,321 of record CANXYC010817209.1, read on the forward strand.
CTCTGGCACACCCTAACTCCAGTGGTGCGACGGTCCTAGGACAAGGGTAGGCTTAAGGCCACCATAAACCCGTAAAACTCACATATCCTGGATCTCATTTATATTACACATTCATATTAAATACAAATATCATACCATAATCATTTATATAGTCAATATAAGTATAATTCATATCTTTATTTTTATATCATTTCATAAATTTTCTCTTGTTCCTTATTGATCAAAAGATTACTACCTAACAAATTGCCAACTCCCTCTCAAACCTTAAGGATCACCAAAGTGATCTAAGTCATCATTCCCCAAAAGCAGGCCATCTCTTCAAATCACAATCCCCAAAATTAGGTCATCTCTATAAGAACCTAAGTGCAGCCCTTAGTCCAAACCCTATTCAAACCTGTGATCTAAGATCAACCATAGTCTCAACCTTTGATCCAAGATCAAGTCCTAAACTTACCCTTTGATCCAAGATATAAACCTATTCAAATCCATGATACCAAATCAGCCAAAATCTCACCATTTGATCAAACCTGATGCAACCTTTGAAACAAGATCAATGCCCTTAATCTCACCCTTAAAGACCAACCAAATGACCAAGCTATCCCTTTCCACAAGTCACCTTCCTTCAAAAAGTGGGGCATCCTGCTACAATTTCAATCATCAATTTCTCATGAATTGTCACCTTACAATGCATATCAGTCTTTCACTAGTTCAAGGTATTAGATTTGTCAAAACATGCATTAGAAGTAGGATACACATGCAAATTCAGAGTCTCAATTAGTGTCAATCAAAGCTTATTCAGCCCTCCAAGGGTAATTGCATTTTCCAAACTAGAACTGAATTAGGTTTGCTCTTTTGAAAAAAGAATTGATTGCCTAAAGAGCTAAGGTTTTCACTTCTAGCCTAGCATAGAGTTAGGGCATTGTATCTCATTAAGTTCTTTCCGATTTAGGGAAGACTTTAGAAAATCTCTTAAGCCATGCATCATTTCCTTCAACTCAAAGGTTTAAACTTGAACCAAAAATCATTTTAAGCCCAAGTAGCCCTTGGCAAACCAAAAAATCATTTTAAGCCCAAGTAGCCCTTGGCAAACCAAAAATCATTTTAAGCCCAAATAGCCCTTGGCAAACCAAAAATTATTTTAAGCCCAAGTAGCCCTTGGCAAGCCAAAAATCATTTTAAGCCCAAGCATCCCTTGGCGAAATCAAAATTCATTTTACATCCGATTTCATTCTGAAAGATGTCTGAAATCCAAAAATTTGTTTTCCATCTGACTTCACCCTGAAAGATGCTTGAAGCCAAAACTCTTGAATATTCATCCCATATGCTTAGCATAACACCAATATCATCTTTAGCACAACATTCTTATCATCCTAGGAGAGAGTTAGGATCCCTCATTTTGAGACCTATAACAGAGTTAGGCCTCTCATTTTCTAAAGTCAACCATTTTAGACCATCCTAAGGGTAGCTTTAGGAGTTTTTTAGACCATCCTAAGGGCAGTTTTAGGAACTTTTCAGATCATCCTAAGGGTAGCTTTAGGAACTTTTCAAACCATCCTAAGGGTAGCTTTAAGAACTTTTCATACCATCCTAAGGGTAGCTTTAGGATATCATCAAACTATTCTAAAGGTATCCTTAGAAACTTTTCAGACCGTCCTAAGGGTAGCTTTAGGATCTTTCTAGATCATCCTAAGGGTAGCTTTAGGATCTCATCAAACTTTTCTAAGGGTATCCTTAGAAGCTTTTCAGACCATCCTAAGGGTAGCTTTAGGATCTTTTCAGACCATCCTAAAGGTAGCTTTGGGATATTTTTTGACCTTTTTAGGGGCAGCCTTAAGAGCACCTCTTCGTACCCTTCCTAGGATAACCTTAGGATATCTTTACCTTATCATGGTAGCTTGTGTCCACTATCATCATGATTACTTTTCTAGAAAAGCAACCATACTGAGCATTCCTTTGTTCCAAACAGACAGGAACAACCCAGTTCACTTACATCATGTCTGTCATTCAAAATGGATAGCTGTGATGGGGCAGCTATGAACACTTATTTTTTACAACCCTCAGACTCGTGCCAACCCGAATGGTATTCCCTGGAACCAAACCTGTGCTTGGACTGACTCAGAACGGCCTCAGAATGAAGTCTGGGTATAGGTGCCGCCCTCCAGGCTTGGCATTGCCGCCACCCCTCTGGGCGGCATCTGCCATGCCCAAGGGCGGCAGCATGGCTCTTTGCCACTGCTGTCGCCCTCCTTCAGTCCCTATGCCGCCCTCCTTCAATCCCTGTGCCGCCAATGCCTCTAGCAATGCCGCCACCCCCTTCTGGCAGCAACAACTCCTCTTGTCGGTGGCAGCGACGTTCTGTACCTATTTTCTTTCGAATCCCACTTTGAAAAATGATGGGATTCGACCCCCCCCCCCCCCCCTCCCAAGCTCCTATTATAAATAAAGACCCTCCCCCCACCTTCCAAAACACACAAGGACACACAGAAACACACCAAGACTCACGAAAGCAAGGAAAAGAAGACAAGAAATCATTTTCGTCGTTAGATTTCATCTTTTTTCCTCTCCAAGTCATATTTTCTTCTTTTTTGCTCTCTTAAATTTAAAAGAGTTGCTATTAGGGGCGTATTGAGCCTCTCAGTTGAATATTTCTTCGAAGCAAGGTCCCTCTGGCGGTTTGTTTCTTAAGAGCTAAGAAGGCATCTCGACCCATCTTCTCAAGCGTCATCCAATCCAAGGTGAAACTCCGGTCCGGAAGAGCACTCCATCCGCTAGCATCCCTAAAAGCTAGGGCAAAGGTACGGTCTCCTAACTCATCTTCTTTATTTTGGTAGAGCATTAAAATAAAGAATCAAAACATGATAAATTGGGCATAAAATCAACCCTCCTTGTTGAGAAGGAAGAACTGCGTGGGTTTTGATTCCCATTCGACGGGATACGCAGGCAAGCTGTATGAAAGCTTCAAATCCAAAAATGACAAAAACCATCTCTTTTCTTTTGATTATTTGCTTAACTTTATTTGTTAAATATATTATTTGGGGAATGTGTGATCAACCTAGAACCCATAAGGGCTAGAGTTGACATCCCCTATTTTTGAAGTTTTGCGATGTAATAATTTACTTTTATCGCTCTCTTTAAATATTTTATTCTATTTCAATTGTTCATGCATTTATTTATTTGCTCATGCATCTTATATGTCATTCTTTAATTGCTCATGAAAATCATTTTAAATCAAGGTTAAAATTGAAAGCCAAGTTCAACCGAAAACCTAGTCCCCAAATTCTCTTTGGTTTCGAAGACTAGTGCACTTTTTTCCTTTGGATAAAATTGGAGTCAAAATAGGTTTTTATCTTAAATTTTCCCAATAAAAAATAACTTAAGGTGGCGACTTCAAAAATCAAAATCGTTTTCAAATAAAAGGCGCTAAGATCGTCTCTTCCGTGAGAAATTGCCCCAAAATGAGCACTCCGATGCCCACAACGTCTCTTTTTTCTCTCGAAAAGAGCAAGCCCGGACAAGTGATGCTCAAGCGAGGCCTCACAGTTACTGATCGTTGTTAGCTGGTGACTGTTATCTAATAGTTGATTATTGCAAGTGTTTGATAAATTTATTATTAGTTGTTAGCTGTTAATATGATTAATAACCATTAAAAATAAATATTAATATTTATCTTCTTATTTAAATATTATTTTTAAAAAGATAATTTAGTTTTTTTATTTAAATAAATAGAAGTTTAAAAAAAAAATTGTTGGACTTCTTAGATTTGATGTTGATTTTGATGATAACAAAACATATCAATATGTAAATTGTGCTAATAAATTTCTTTAAATTTATCAAGGCATGAAAAATCATGATCAATAATTATTCATAGGTTTAACATAATTTTAAAGAGTGCAAATATTAAAGGGAATAAATTTGAGAAATGCAACAAATCAGAATTCAAATTACAGGTTAAAGGAAAGTCGTAGCCGCTACAAAGCAAGTCGCTCCCGCTACTAAGAATGTAGCGCCCGCTACTGTCACATCTCCTACTTCAGATGATATGACGGTCCTAAGGATTGAAAAGGTGTAAAGCCACCTAAACCTGTAGAATCCCAATTAACAAATTTTTTAGAAATTTTGACATAGTTTCCTCTGTTTTTTAAACAATTACCCGAGACCAATGTCACTCTCTTCATTAAATTCTAACAACATAAGCTATAAAAGAAATACACTTCCAATATTTCCATCCTTATACTCTCATCTTCAAAAGAAATTCCATTATTAACACTTTATTAATCTTTATATCAATATTCATATCATTTTTATCATAGGTACTCAATAAATTATTTCATTATATATATTTTCATATGCTTATTTCATTATTTATCATCATTTGTATAACATTTAATTTTTACATATATCAAAATATTTGTTAACCAATTTACAAAGCATAGAGTATTTACAAATCAAAATATTGAATATTGGAGACAATACATAGATATGCATGGTTCACAGTTGAAGAAAATGAAATTGGAACTGCACCTATATGCTGATCCCCTGAAAATAATAAACCACTAAAAAGAATGAATAAAGAATAACTCATAAGAGAAGTAAGAAATACAACAATATAGAATACAAGATAAGCAACAATAAAGAATAATAAATTAATATAGCCATTGGAAATGTATACTAATTCGGATATGCATAAAGTATATAATCAAGAATTTCGGTTAGGGTTACAATGCAATATTTAAGGTAAGGTAATCAACATATAAAGTTATCAATAAGTAGTTCAATTTAATGATAGATTTATAATTTTTGTATAAAAGTATAGGCTACTGCTTGTAGCATGCATATCACTCATATAGCTGATCAGACTGTATGGCTGAGAACACCCCTCCTAGCTGGGGTCCATCGTAAAAATCTCACTGTGTACAATGTCTGGCGAAATTGTTATCCTACTTGATCAGGTGAGTAGGCATGTCAATTATAATATCAAATTTGATTTCAATTCAGGGTTCACATTTGCAATGAATAGAAGATTCAATATCAATTTCAATATATTCCATGAATAAATTAAAGGGTTTAATGAACAATTTGAAGCAATAGTAAAAGAATGGAGGTTATATAATGATTTGGTCATTAAAGGTATCAAGCAAGGAAATATTAACAATTTCAATTGGATTCAATTTCAGAAAAAATAAAATATATATTACTCACCTTTCTAATTCTAACTCTGAGCTACCCAACACTTCACTTTTCGCATAAACAATAGGAATGGTCTACTACTTTATCTTCCTCTTATTTATCCTTTGTAGCTTCAAAGCAAATTAAATTAGACATATAAAGGTTTAACATACTAAAACTTTAGATTTTTCTAAGCAATACACAAATTATGGTGAATTTCCTAATTTTGCCCTACATCTTGAAATCTGTCCTGCAAATTCTACCCGAGCAATCCCTACTCTTTCATTCCTAACTTAACGTGTAAATATCCAAATATTATTCTATTTTTACTAAAATTTAGACATAGGAGAACATTTTTTATGTTTTGAATTTTCTCTGATTTTGACCTTAAGGTTCTCAAAACTGCAAAATATAGTAGGATTTCTCAATCTAAATCCTAACCCAAACCAACAACACTCAGTGTCTCATATCTCTTTACACAGTATGAATTTGTCAAAATTTCCTGAAAGATATATTTTCTACACATGTATATCTATAATTTTATATTTTGTGAATTTTTAAAATCTAATTTTAAAGTTTTGAAAACTAGCCTCCAACTTTCTATCAAGATATAGAAATTTCAAAATTTCAAAGATTTACTTCTAACTTCTCTTTCTTTCACTACATAAACCTCTAATCTACCACTAAAAATTTATAAAATTGAATTATATATCTAAATAAGAGTATTACCTCTTAGAGTCTTCAAATATTTTTCTTTAGCTTCTAGCAAGATTCCAACAAAATTGATAAAGAAGGGAAGGTTAGTTGATGGAGAGCTTGTGAATTGAGGTGATGGAAGAGTAATTTATGGAAGAAAGAGATGAGAAAAGTTTTTTTGAAGAAAACCTCTCAAATTTTTGGCCAAACTTATGGAGAAAATAAATATGATGAATTTGGTTCTCTTTTTATTTATTTATATAAGTTTATATCTGATTAAGATTTTAGAAAAAGAAATAGAATGTATGAAGACTTAATGTTGGTGAAGATGAAATAAAGAAAAATAAATAAATCACAATTAACTTGATGGAGTGGCTGGCCACCTAGCTCCAAATCATGACTATTTTATATTTTTTTTAAATTAATCAAATTAACTTTTTGACTTATCTCTCAAAATTTATCAAATTGTCATTTTTCATTTTTTGTTATTCTATTCACTACTCAAGCATCTAAGTTTTACTAATTTCACTCAATTTTATTTTTAACTTATCCATTATTCATCAAATTTTAGGTGTGTAAAGAGAAATTGGATAAATGAGTGCTTCAGAATTTACTAAAAATCGAACACTGGAGGATGTCTAATCTTAGGTTTTATAAATTTTTCTTTTTAAGTCTTTTAATTAATTTAATTAATAAGTACTATTTTTAACTTCTTTTAATCCCACTAATTATTTTTCTTACGATGATAGGCCATCTAATTACCGTGTCCCATAATCATTTCTAAGTCATATACTTCTAAATTTTATAAAAATTCAACTATCGATACTCGTTTCTTAAAACTATCCTTAATTATTTTAGAATTTAATTAGGGTTATTACAGGTACTAACTAAGCTGCAGCTGTTACACAGTATTCACGTCCGCAAATTTCAAATCCAAAAGGTCTAGAAGCTCAGGGGTTAGAGTGAGCAAAAGAGTAGCACCCGCTACTTAAATATGTAGTCTCTGCTACTTTTGTGTAGTTCCCACTACTCTAAAAATTCATACGTAAAAACTAACTGCATTTTTTGACACTAAATGAAGCCAAATGGCTATATTTCATCCAAGGCTATAAATATGAGTTGGTGAGATGCTAAAAAACTAGAAGAATTATAAGAAGAAAGTTTTGGCAGCCAATTGGGATGATTCAAGTGCATCGGATGATAATGAGAAAGCAAACAAGGATAAGGAGGTCAATCTTTGCTTAATGGCTTTTGATGAGGTCATATCTTCTAGTAAGATAAGTAATTCTAACTTCACTAATAATGATGATGTTATGCATATGTTAGAATCATTACTTTCAAAGTATCATAAATTACAAATAAATATGATAATTTAAAAACAATGACAAATGATGTTTTGAATGCATGTGAAGGCTATATTGATGAGATAGCTATTTTAAATGCCTCCAAAAGTGAGTTAGAAAATATTATCCTTAAAAAAACACAAAGTCTTGATGATATTTATAATGAAAATAAAAATTTGTAGGATAAATTAGCTATTCATGATGAGTCTATATCCAATCTTTGTAAAGGCAAAGATAAGTTAGATGGGATTCTTGAATCTCGAAGGTGTCCAACAAATAAGTTTAGACTTGGATATAGTGAAGGTGGCGAGTCATCCACCTCTAAAATCACTTTTGTTAAGGCATCTAGCTCTACTTCACATGTGCCACATATGCCTCCACAACACAAGTCTATACCTCAATTTATACCAAGAAATAATGTTCATCATAATATGAGGTGTCATTATTGTGGTAAAGTTAGTCCCATAAAATATAGATGTCATGTTAGAAAATTGCATCTAAGCTATATTAATTTAATTGCTCTTAATTGTCACATCCCCACTTCGGGATATGACGATCCTAGGGAAATGGTTAGCTTAAGGCTACTGATCCCATAGAAACTATCATAACTTACAAATTATTGACCTATAAATTATTTATACAATTTTTTTTAAAAAAAATCGCCAGAGTTTTCTTTGTAAATATAACATCCCAAGTTATCGACTTATTTAATTTATACAAATTTACACAACTTGCAAGGAAACCAAAACTTCTAAAATTTCACCTTATGCAGAATCAGAGAGTAATTGCTTATGCTTCTCGGCAATTAAAGAAGCATGAAGTGAATTATCCGACACATAATTTGGAGATGGCAGCTGTAGTTTTTGCATTGAAGATTTGGAGGCACTACTTGTATGGGTCAAAATGTGAGATATATACTGATCACAAAAATTTATAGTATATATTTCAGTAGAAGGATTTGAATCTTCGGCAGCACAGATGGGTAGAGCTACTTAAGGATTATGATTGTAAAATCCTTTATCACCTGGGTAAAGCCAATGTTGTGGCGGATGCACTAAGCCAGAAATCTATGGGCAGTTTAGCTTATATCATGGTTGGCAGGAGACCCTTGATCCGAGAGATGAGGGAATTAGCAGATATGGGTGTGGAGTTGGATTTAGGATTCTAGGATCGTAACTACTTTCAAGACCCGATATGGACAATATGAGTTCTTAGTGTTGCCATTTGGGTTGACTAATGCACTGGCTGCGTTTATGGATCTGATAAATAGGGTGTTTAGGTCATTCTTAGATAAATTTATCATAGTGTTCATTGATGACATCCTTATCTATTCTAGGAGTGAGGAGGAGCATGTAGATTATCTGAGGATTGTATTGCAGACACTTCGAGAGCATCGGTTGTATGCTAAGTTATCTAAATGCCAGTTCTGGCTAACCAAAGTGTATTTTCTTGGGCATGTGATATGTAAAGGGGAGTATTAAGGTAGATCCTCAGAAGATAGAAGTAGTGGCGAATTGGCCTCAGCCTACTAGTGTTTCTGAAGTCCATAGTTTTCTGGGTATGGCAGGGTATTATAGGAGGTTTGTGAAAGATTTCTCCAGAATTACAGCTCCGTTGACTAAGCTGATGCAAAAACAGGAGCGTTATCTGTGGACTGATGAGTGTGAGTGTAGTTTCCAAACTTTGAAGTCCTATCTCACTAGTGCTCCAGTGTTAGCATTACCAGCAGAGGGAGAGAAATTTACAGTGTATTGTGATGCTTCATGAGTCGGATTGGGATGTGTATTAATGCAGAATCGGAGAGTAATTGCTTATGCTTCTCGGTAATTAAAGAAGCATAAAATGAATTATCCGACGTATGATTTGGAGATGGCAGCTGTAGTATTTGCATTAAGGATTTAGAGGCATTATCTGTATGGAACTAAAATGTGAGATATATACTGATCATAAGAGTTTACAGTATATATTTCAACAGAAGGATCTGAATCTTCGGCAGCGTAGATGGGTGGAGTTACATAGGGATTATGATTTTAAAATCCTGTATCATCCGGGGTAAGCTAATGTGGTAGCTGATACATTGAGCCGAAAGTCCATGGGAAGTCTAGCTCATATTTCAGTTAGCAGGAGACCCTTGATCCGGGAGATGAGGGAGTTCGCAGATATGGGAACGGAGTTGGACTTGGGATCCTAGGATCGTAACCAGGCTCTGATAGCCCAATTTCGGGTGAAGTCACTGTTGCTTGATGATATTAAAGTGACTCAGGATAGGGATTCGTATCTACTGAAGCTTAAGGGAGATGTACAGAATGGCAAAATGATAGAATTTATAGTGGAGGATGGTGTACTGAAGTGTGGGAAATGTATATGTGTACCTAATATGGATAGGCTACGGGATCGGATTATAAGAGAGGCTTACTATTCTGCATATAGTGTACATCTAGGGATTACTAAGATGTACCATGATCTGAGGGATGTGTATTGGTGGCCTGGGATGAAGGGAGATGTTGCACGGTTTGTCTCCAAATGCTTAGCCTATTAGCAGGTTAAGTTTGAGCACTAGAATCCATCAGGGTTGCTTCAGGAGATTGAGTTGCTAGAGTGGAAATGGAAGTAGGTTACCATGGATTTTGTAGTTGGTCTACCAAGGACTACGAGAGGTTATGACTCCAAATGGGTGATTGTAGACCGGTTGACAAAATCTGCTCATTTTCTGAAAGTTAAAACCAGTTATTCGACAGCTCAGTATGCACAGTTGTATGTGGATAAGATTGTGCGACTTTATGGAGTTCCTTTGATGATTATTTCAGATAGGGTTACATTGTTCACCTCCCGATTTTGGCAGAAATTTCAGGAGGCTATGGGTACTCAGTTACGGTTCATTACTGCTTTTCATCCGCAGATTGATGGGCAGCTGGAAAGGACAATTTAGACTTTGGAGGATATCCTTCGATTGTGTGTTCTAGATTTCAAAGGTAACTGGGATCAATATCTGCCATTGATAGAGTTCTCTTATAACAATAGTTACCACTCTTCTATTGGTATGGCTTCATTCGAAGCACTATATGGTAGGAAGTGTAGATCTCCATTATGTTAGGTGGAGCCAGGGGAGAACCAGCTAGAGGAGCCAGAGTTAATCAGAGAAACGATGAAAAAGGTGCTTATGATTAGAGATCGGATGAAGACTGCTTTCAGTAGGCAGAAGAGCTATGTCGATCAGAAGAGAAAAGATGTACACTTTGCAGTTGGTGATCATGTTTTCCTTAAGATCTCACCGATGAGAGGCATTATGAGATTTGGGAAGGAGGGAAAGTTGTCACCAAGGTTTATAGGTCCATTCGAGATTCTTGAGAAGATAGTTAATGTGGCATATAGATTGGCTCTTCCACCTAATATGAGCCACATTCATCCAGTTTTCCACATCTCAATGTTGCGAAAATATATGTCTAATCCATCACACATATTGGAGGTACAAGATGTGGGACTCAATGAGGACTTATCGTATGAGGAGCTTCCAGTGGAGATAGTTGATCGACAAGTCAGACAGTTGCGGAATAAGGAGATCCCTATGGTAAAAGTGCTCTGGAGAAACTAGTCAATGAAGGAGTGCACATGGGAGAGCGAGCAAGAGATGAGAGTCAGGTATCCATTCATGTTCCAGCAATGAGGTATGTATTTTATTTAAATTCGATGACAAATTTTTTTGAAGGGGGGTAGAATGTAATACCCTAGAAAGTCATAACTTATATGCATGAATTAATTCTCAATATATGGTTTAAAGGCATTGAAATGATAGGAAATAATTTTAGAGACATAGTAAGAAAACGAACAAAATACTTTTCCAGAAATCATCGGTGTCGGGAACACTGCCGATAAATTAGTTGTCCGGTCAACAGAAGAATTTATGATACCAGGGGATAATAGATCACATAAACGCAAGTGTAATTTTGGCAAAAATAAAGAGGTGAAAAATATTTAGGAACGCTGAAAAAGTAACCAATGGCAAAATCGTAAATAAATGAAACTTCGAGGGGAATAGTAGAAATTAGTCTGTCTGAGTTTCAGAGTGACTCTGAAACTATTTTTATAAATAAGTATAAATTAAAATAAGCCTTTTGATTCCCCACTTTGAAATCTAAATCACAACAGAATCGTCTGAATAAATTACAGAAAAAGTTGGGGTCAAAGTATAATTACTTGAAAGTTTAAGGACCAAAATGGAATTTGTCATTATGATTTAATATAAAAGCAACACTTAGTTAAATTTCTATCATCTTCTTCTTCTCTTCACATGGTGGTCGAACCTTCCTTGCCATTCTTCCTCCATTTCTACTTCATTTTTCCAACCAAAAATTCATAGAAAACTTGAAATCCAACCTTGAT
>CANXYC010817414.1:0-17085 GCA_948193065.1 Aleurites moluccanus
CCATGATTAAGCCTTGAAGTGCTTCTTTGATGCTTTTAGCCTTTGCTCTTGTCATAGGAGCACTAATTCCATGCAATGGATCTTGAAAAAATTTAGGAGTCCAGCCTTGTTGTCCTAGGTCCGTAGCTTGATTCCTATCAACTTCACTCCATCAAGGTAAGAAATTTTTTTCAATTTTATGGTTTAGTTAGATGATTTTAAGGTTAAATTGAATGGGTTTTAGGTTAGATTGCATTAATTGATGCATTTCGATAGAAATGCCTAATTTGCCTAACCTAAATGAAGTTGTATGCCTTAGCTATGTTAATTAGAGTTAGTTTATGTTAATTGATGTTAGAATATGTTAATTGGAGGCTATTAGGTAACTAATTAATGGTTAATTTGGTGTAGAACATAAAGATTGCCAAAGTTGCCCTATTTGCCTCATTTGAAGAATTGTGGTGGAAATCATTTTTCCAAAGCATTTGGAAGGTTTAGGTGAGTTCTATATGCATCAAATAACATGCCTAATACCTTAGATTGAACATTGGAAACCATATGGAAAATCCTTATTTTGGCCTAATGGTATTATACTATTCATGGCCTTGATTTTCTTTGATTTTACCTTTGAATTCCTATGCCATTTTGATTCATTTTATGTTGTCTAATGTTGTATATTTTATATTTATTGTGTTGCCTACAATGTGGTTTGTTTGTTGGTTGAATGGGCATGCCAAACTTGCACCAAACCCTAACCTATTGGCTTGCCATTTTGTGTCCACCAAGTGTTTGATTAAATGTCTAGTTATTTTTACCTTTGCCTATTGCTTTGTATTCCATAGGCCTACCATTTGAATGCCATTGTCGCCAGCAACATTGGCATGCCAATTGGCCTACCGTTTTCATTTTCCTACCCAACCTTTGTTCCATACCTTTGTTGTTTACCATACCACTTATCATTGACTATATATCATTTATTGTAGTGCCATTGAATATATTGATAATTGATTTGATTGATATTGAGCTTATTGATATGGAGGATACCATTGTTGCATAATGGTGTCCATTGATATGTTGTTTCCTTATATTTATCTTATTGTGGATTGACAGAGCTACCGCTCTAATAAGGTAGTGGGAAAATATTGTCGGCAATGTGCACATTGTATTATTAGTGCCCTAGCTAGGAGGGGTTATGGTCTTGGCCATAAGACCTAATCAGTCTTATGCTTACTGATATGGATATTACTGGAGACTGTATGATTTCTTGTAGTCCATACTGATGCTACTGGAGACTGTATGTTCGCATAAAGTCCATCTCTTTGTCTGTCTTTCCATATTATACCGAGCCTATGATATACTATTGGTTATTCTGTCACCATTTGTATTTGATTTTGTAAAATGTTTACATTGACCCATTTGTTATCCATATTTTTATTGGCGATGCATATAGATTCATTGAGTATCTTATATACTCACCCTTTGATTGTTTACCCATTTCAGGAGAGGAGTAGACTGTAGAATCCATCGTCTGTCATCTGAGGATTTCTGCTTGCTGTCATTTTATGTATATATACTGAATTCTATATTTTGATGTTCATAATCTAGCTACTTTATGGGGTATGTATGGGATAATTAGGATATGAACATTTATATGTGTGTGGTGATGTTTTATCATATATAATGCTAATATGAGATGTGATGACAATTGTTACAGCCAACAACACTAGATTATAGAATAATTACATAATGACAGAATGAATGGTAATTAAGTAAAATGGATAATTAAATTGTGGTTTATAGATTATGCATGTGATAGCCAGTCGCCATTGGCATCTCCCACATCCTAGGACCGTCACAATCTGGAAATGGGTCGTGACAGAGGTGATATCAGAGCTCTAGGTTACAAACAATAGAGCTTAGGGTTAAAGATGAATAGTACCTGAATTACAAAGAAATAATGACTAAGTATAGAATGGGGTAGAATTAAGTGAACCATAAAGCATAGGATTTCCTTTATTGTCTATTATATATTAGTATTCTGCGTTTTTGTTATATTCTGAGTATGTTTCCATTTTTTTCGACAGATTACAGAGATGTCCGATGATAGGGACAGAGATACCAGGGAGGTAGAGGTAGCCTCCAATGATTCATTGGTCAGATAGCTCTTAGTTTCAGAGGGTTCATCCTGATCTTGACGGACTACAAAGGATACAGAGAGGGGCGATGATCCCTGGAGAGTTGAGATGATGAGGGGATTGATGGAGTTGCGCAGAGATTTAGCAAATTTGTGGCAGGAATGTCAGAATGTACCTCCACCACCAGTTCCAGCAGCAGTGCCTCCACTTATGGCATTAGAGGCAGTTCCAGTTGCATCAGCTCCTGTGCAGCCAGTAGGGGTTCCTGGGGAGCCTGCTATACAGGGAGGCTATAGAGTTATCGAGGAGGGTGGTGTATCCATGTTTAGATTTCAAAAGCTAAACCTGTCGGAGTTTAGGGGAGACAAAGGCATTGACCTCGTAGACTTTCTGGATGAGGTGGAGAAGGTAGTTAGGAGCCTACATTGTTATGAGTTAAGAGCTGTTGAGTTGGTGGGATTGTTAATGAAAGGAAAGGCTTGGACTTGGTTTTTGAAGAGGATGGAGCCTAGGTTATATGATGAGTATCCACCTACATGGATTGAGTTTTGATAGGGGGTGAAGACTCGTAACCTGATTCAGTTTGAGCAGTTAGAGCAGGGTAGCAGGTCTGTTGAGGAGTATGCAGAGGAGTTTATCAGGTTGAGTAGGTATGCTACTCACATTGTACCTATTGAGGCCGATCTGATCAATAGGTTTAGGAGGGGTTTACATGCTGCACTTCATAATGCATTGCTGGCTACAAAATTTACTTCTCTGATGACAGTTATTAATAAGGCCACACAGATGGAAGAGAAGTATAAGGCAGAGAGGGCAAAAAGGGACCAGAAGAGGAAAGGAGGTCCAGGATCTCATGTTAGGAAGGGGGAGAGCAGCTCCCAGCCTAGGCAGGCAGAGCTAGTGCCTCGATTTGTTCAGAGATCTTTAGCTAGTAGTCAAAGGAGGAGAGTGCAGAGTAGGGGATCACCAGTGGTTCAGTCAGTACCTACCTATTCTCAGGGTTCTTCGAGACCAGCTGCACAGACACCTAGTATTCCTAGTTATGGGTTTTGTGGATGGAGACATGGAGGGGAGTGTTGGAGACAGACTGGTGCTTGTTTGAGATGTGGCCAACAGGGCCACTATGCTAACCGATGTCCATTGAGGGGTGAGCAGCAACCATCTGTTACGGTTTCTCAGCCGACTGTACAGATGAGTCAGAATGTGGGCAAAGAGGCTTCAGGCAGAGGTAGAGTTAGAGGAGGACAAGCTCCCACTGTAATACCCTAGGAAGCTCGATCTTGTAAGCATGAATTGATTCTCAGTTTATGGTTTAAAAGAATTGAAATAATTAGAAATAATTTTAGAGGCACAGTTTGAAAGAAAATGCAAAACTTTTATGGAAATCGTTGGTGTCGAAAACATTGCCGGGAAAATAGCAGTCTGGCTAATTTAAGAATTTTTAACCCAAACCTAGGGGGATTAAATAATTTAATTTTATGTAAAATTATGGTGAAAAGAAAGAGTTGAAAAATATTTTGGAACACTAAAAATAAGAATAATGGCAAAATTATAAATAAAGGCAACTTTGGGGGCAATTTTGAAAAACCACTGTCTGGGATCTAGAAATGACCCAGAACTATTTTTAAATAATACAACTACTTAAAATAAGGTATTCCATTCCCCACACTTGAGGTTGAATCTAAACAGAATAGACAGAATAAATTACAGAAAGTTTTTGGGTCAAAAATACAAATAAGAAAAATTTTGGGTCAAAAGTATAAATAAACAAAGTTGTGGGACCTACCCTTTCTAGAAACCAGCCAAGGTGGCTGGCCATGATGTGGGAGAATGGATTTTCTTGATAAAAAATGATTAATTGTTTTATTACTTAATTGAATAGGTGACAAATCACCAATTATAGAAATTTTCATTTTTTTTTGTCTTCATTTTTATTTTTAGTTTGGCTTTATACAAATAAAAGAGGATGGAAAATAAGAAATGGTGAAGTGGTAGCCGAACAATGGAAGGAGAAAATTACCAAAGAAATAGTCTTTCAATTTTTCCATAGAAATCAACCAAAATATAGTTAGGAAATTGAAGAAGGAAGATGAGGGAAGAAAGGAAATTGGTATTCAAGCTTTTTGGAGGAAGAAAGAAGATGGAATTTGAGAATTTAATCTAAGTTAATGATTTTAAACTTATAATTTTTAATTGTATTTAAGAGTTCTATAGCATGATTTGGCAACTAATTGAGCTAATTAAGTTAGAAATGTAAAGAATGAGCTAGGGTTTATATAGTTTCTGGAATCTATTTGATGGCAGTAATTTTTGGCTATTATTCCAAAATTATAAAGACTGAATTTGAAGATAGTTAAAATATGAAAGTTGTAGATAAATATGTTAATTAGATTTATATAAAAGGAATTTGGAAAATTCAAAGTGAGGAAAGAGTTATTGGGTAAAAACTATGACTGACCTGGAATTAGGTTTTCTAGAAAATGCTACTATATTTTATCTGTATAGACTGATAGAGACAAAATTAGAAGATGTGTTTAACATAAAAAGTGTTCATTATATCTTATATATAATTATGTAAAAGTGTTTTGCAATTGGAATTGTGTTTTATAAGATATTAGGTCATAGGTGTAGACTGCCCGGAATGACTATTTAACATGATATAGGTTACAAAATTCTATTAATTTGAGGACCTTAAATTTTAAATTAGAGAAAGTGTTAAAAATGAAAAATGTTCATTTATATGTTATATAAATATATGTAAAATGGTTTTGTAATTGGATGGGTACGGAATTCATTATAGGCATAGAAACAGGGTATGTCTGGATAGAGATTTCAGGGCAGTAATTTAGTTTTGGAAATTCACTAATAATTGTACAGTGATCCAAAAATTCTAAAATTTCATGTGTCTATTTTCAATAGGAAAAGGAATTACAGAAATTGGTTAAGTATTGATTGAGTTATTAGTAAAAGAACAGAATCTGCCAGAATAGGATTGCAGGCAGAATGTTGGATAGCAGGGCTGGTTATAGGCGTAAGTTTAAATTAACACCATAAATTGTGTAGTAATGAGTTTAATGTGAAATTGGATATGTTTGAACCTTGTATGTTATGTTTAATTAGGAATAAGAATTGAAGTAATTAGATAATTTTAGAGAGAGATATGAGTAATGGAACACAGGCTGCCAGTAAAGAATTTTGCACAGAAAAATCCTAGTAACTTGGAAATTTGAAGAATTTTCTTTAATATAAGTATAAGTGATGTAATTTTATGTTAAATAGTATCTAAATGGAAATTAAATGGATATGTAGAGTCGAGAATGAATAAGAGACGTGATGGGTACCATAAGAGATAAGGCAAAGAATCAAGGATAAAGGAAAAGGGAAATGTACAAGTTATAAGCTAAGGTGAGTAATGTATACATCATATTCATGCTTTGATTTGTTGACCCAATGAACATGTTTCTTTCTTGGTTAAGTGCCACATTGCTATTGTTGATCATCCTTTGATCATTCTTAAAGATTAAAATCATCCATATTCATTGATTGTTAATGAGATTGAAATGCCTATTGTTCTTGATTAATCATGTACCCAAAATGTTCCTAAAAGTATGCACACCAAATGTTTAGCCACTTTCCATGATATTTATTGTTAATTGCTACCCTTGTATCAAGAAAAGAAACCAATACATGATTAATGAAATGCATTAACATTGATTGACAAGTAAGCCCATATGTATTGATCGAAAGCCATTGTACCGTAATGTTCCTAATGAATATTTGATATTGTTATTGATTCCATTGGCCTATTTACATGTGGATTTGACAGAGCTTCCTCACCGATGGGGTAGTAGATACATACTATTGACAATGCACACATTGACTATATGTGATACCCTAGCTGGGAAGGGTTAACTATCCTAGCCATAGGGCCTGGTCAGCCTTATGTTTACTGATATGAGATTGACTGTGTGATTACACATAATCTACGTGTTTCATGGTCTTTTATCTGTGTTATCTACATGATATGAGTATTACTTACCTGTTCATTGATTCCAAACTTATACCTTATTGCATACTACTGATGGTCATTCTATCATCGATTTAATTGTTATCTATTCCCAACTTCCAAAGATATTTGGTGTGCAAATAATTAACCTTGACATGAAAAACGAATATGCTGATATTCATTCATTGTTATTAAACTTCCATTGGTACTAGGTTATCATATACCCATATCACACGTGTAATGATGTATGCATGCTCACTGAGTATTTTTATACTCACCTTATTGTGGTTTATAATTTTTACAGGAATGAGATAGTGAAGGCTGATTCCAAGTCAATTTCTTCTCTGACTTGGAATGTCAAGTACATCAAGGTAGAATTGTATTTGTTAAAGGTCATTAGTGTCCACTCATAGACCTCCATGGTATTATGTATAATTGGATGATTGAGTATTATAATGATGTATAAACAGTGAAATATTTAATGTTGCAGTGACATTCAAAATGTAATGTGTAATACATAATGATTGAAAATGTCAATGATAATAGAGTGATAAAGACAGTGACAGAGGTAAATGATAAAATGAAATTTTCATATTTTGAAAAAGATTTAGAAGTGCTATGTATGACTGTTGAATTGTGAAGTTGAGGGTATAAGGTTGGTAAATTATTAGAAGTGTAAAATAAATTTTAAGTGTAGGCTGTGAAATTTTTGAGAGACCCAGTTTTAGGTCAGGAATAACATTAAAATTACAAAGGAAACTCTAGAAAAATTTCTATAAAATTTATAAGTAAATAAATGGGATTTAAGTATTGATTAATGAATTAATATTGACTAAATGATTGATGAATGGATTGTTTAATGGGTTTTACGAGTTCCAATGACCTTAAGTCTACCCGTGCCCTAGGATCGTCGCGGCCCAAAAGTGGGTCGTGACACCCACCAGTAGACAAGCCCCAGTAGGTAGGGGTCAGGGCAGAGTATTTGCAGTCAACACTTAGGAGGCTCAGAGATCAAATAACATGGACACAAGTACTATTCTAATTCAGAATGAGATTGCAGATGCCTTATTTGATTCTGGTGCTACTCATTCATTTGTGTCACCACACTTTGCACCTAAATTGAATAAGGAAAATAAATTGCTAGATGTGCCTTTAGTGATTGCTACACCGATGGGTGAGAGTATTGATGTGGATTATTTCTATCCCGACTGTGTGATTGAGATTGATGATAACATATTGCATGTTGATTTGATTGAACTACCAGTGTTAGAGTTAGATGTTATTTTGGGTATGGAGTGGCTTACGAGGCATCGGACAGTTATTGATTGTTATCAGAAGAAGATCAGGTTTCAGCCTGAGGGGCAGCTAGAGGTTGAGTTTCAGGGTGATATACAGGAGTTCAAAGTTAATTTGATTTCTGCTATCTAGGCTATGAGAACAATTGGGAAAGGCTGTTTAGCCTATTTGGCTCATGTTATAGATGTGCGAAAGTCTTCTATAGATCTTGATCAGATATCGATAGTTCAAGAGTTTTCTGATGTGTTTCCTGAGGAGTTTCTGGGATTTCCCCCTGATAAGGAGATTGAGTTTGAGATTGAGGTGCATGCAGGCACTGATCCTATATCCATTCCTCCATATAGAATGGCGCTAGCTAAATTGAAGGAATTGAAGGTGTAGTTACAGGAGATATTGGATAGAGGGTTCATCAGACCGAGTAGTTCTCCATGGGGTGCACCGCTATTATTTGTAAAGAAGAAGGATGGCTCTTTGAGGATGTGTATAGATTACAGGTAGCTGAACAAGGTGACAGTGAAGAACAAGTATCCATTGCCTTGGATAGATGACTTGTTTGATCAGCTGCAGGGTGCTAGCCATTTTTCAAAGATTAATCTAAGGTTTGGGTATCACCAGTTGAAGATTAAGAAGGGTGATATACCTAAGACTACTTTCAAGATCCGATATGAGCATTATAAGTTTTGGTGTTGCCATTCGGGTTAACTAATGCACTGACAGCATTTGTGGATTTGATGAACAAGGTGTTCAGGTCAATTTTGGATAAGTTTGTCATTGTATTCATTGATGACATTTTTATCTATTCTAGGAGTGAGGAGGAGTATATAGAGCATCTGAGGATTGTTTTGCAGACACTTCGGGAGCATCAGTTGTATGCTAAGTTATCTAAATGCCAGTTTTGGCTAACCGAAGTGTGTTTTCTTGGGCATGTGATATGCAAGGATGCTATTAAGATGGATCCTCAGAAGATTGAAGCAGTTGCAAATTGGCCTCAGCATACCAGTGTTTCTGAGGTTCATAGTTTTCTGGGAATGGCAGGGTATTACAGGAGGTTTGTGAAGGATTTCTCCAGGATTGTAGCTCCGTTAACTAGGTTGATGAGGAAACATGAGCATTATCTATGGACTGATCAGTGTGAGCGTAGTTTCCAGACTTTGAAGTCTTGCCTCACCAGTGCTCCAGTGTTGGCATTGCCATCAGAGGGGTAGAAATTTACTGTGTATTGTGATGCTTCTCGGATTGGGTTGGGGTGTGTACTGATGCAGAACAGGAGGGTGATTGCTTATGCTTCTTGTCAGTTAAAGAAGCATGAAACAAATTATCCGAGACATGAACTGGAGATGGCAGCTGTGGTATTTGCATTAAAGATTTGGAGGCATTACTTGTATGGATCGAAATGTGAGATATATACTGATCATAAGAGTTTATAGTATATATTTCAACAAAAAGATTTGAATCTTCGGCAGTGCAGATAGGTAGAGTTACTTAAGGATTATGACTGTGAAATCCTTTATCACCCGGGTAAAGCTAATGTAGTGGCTGATGCACTGAGCAGGAAGTCCATGGGCAGTCTAGCTCATATCATGTTTGACAGAAGACCCTTGATCCGAGAAATGAGGGATTTGGCAGATATGGGAGTGGAGTTGGATTTTGGGTCCCAGGATCGAAACCAAGCTCTGGTAGCCCAATTTCAGGTGAAGTCACTGTTGCTTGATGACATTAAAGTGGCTCAAGATAGGGATCCTTATCTATTGAAGCTTAAGGAAGATGTACAAAGTGGTAAGATGATAGAGTTTACAGTGGAGGATGGTGTACTGATGTGTGGGAAGCGTATATGTGTACCTGAAATGGATGGGCTACGGGATTAGATTGTAAGAGAGGCTCACTATTCAGCATACAGTGTACATCCAGGGATTACCAAGATGCACCATGATCTGAGAGATGTATATTGGTGGCCTAGTATGAAGAGAGATGTGGCTGAGTTTGTTGCAAAATGCTTAGCCTGTTAGTAGGTTAAGTTTGAGCATCAGAAGCCGTCAGGGTTACTTCATGAGATTGAGTTTCCATAGTGGAAATGGGAGCAGGTTACTATGGATTTTATAGTGGGTCTATCGAGGACTACGAGAGGTTATGACTCCATATGGGTGATTGTAGATCGTTTGACAAAATCTGCTCATTTTCTGGAGGTTAAGACTAGTTATACCGCTGCTCAGTATGCACAGTTATATATGGATAAGATTGTGCGGCTTCATGGAGTTCATTTGATGATCATTTCAGACAAAGGTACACAGTTCACTTTACAGTTTTGGCAGAAATTTCAGGAGGCTATGGGTACTCAGTTACAGTTCAGTACTACTTTCCATCCGCAGACTGATTGGCAGTAAAAAAGGACAATCCAGACTTTGGAGGATATACTTAGATTGTGTGTTATGGATTTCAAAGTTAATTGGGATTATTATTTGCCTTTGATTGAGTTTTCTTATAACAACAGTTACCACTCTTCTGTTGGTATGGCTCCATTTGAAGCACTATATGGTAGAAAATATAGATCTCCAGTGTGTTGGGTGGAGTCAGGGGAGAAGCAGTTTGAGGGGCCAGAATTGATTAGAGAGACCATGGAGAAAGTGCCTATGATCAGAGATTGGATGAAGACTGCCTTCAGTCAATAGAAGAGTTATGCTGATCCAAAGAGGAAGGATGTACATTTTGCAATTGGTAACCATGTCTTCCTTAAGATCTCACCGATGAGGGGTATTATGAGATTTGGGAAGAGGGGAAAGTTGTCACCAAGGTTTATAAGTCCATTTGAGATTCTTGAGAAGATAGGTAATGTGGCCTATAGATTGGCTCTTCCACCTAATATGAGCCATATACATCCAGTTTTCCATATCTCGATGCTGCGAAAATATGTGTTTGATCCATCACATATATTGGAGGTACAAGATGTGGGACACAATGAGGACTTGTCGTACGAGGAGTATCCAGTTGAGATAGTTGATCGATAAGTCAGATAGCTGCGGAATAAGGAGATCCTTATGGTAAAAGTACTCTAGAGAAACCAGTAGATGGAGGAGTGCACTTGGGAGAGCGAGCAGGAGATGAGAGACATATATTCATTCTTGTTCCAGCTGTGAGGTATGTATTTTATTTAAATTCAAGGACGAAATTATTTGAAGGGGGTAGAATGTAATACCCTAGGAAATTCAAACATATATGCATGATTTAATTTTCAGTATGTGGTTTAAAGGCATTAAAATGATGGGAAATAATTTTTGAGACACAGTTAGAAAGCGAACTAATTACTTTTCTGGAAATCGGCGGTATCAGGAACACTATAGAGAATTTAGCAGTCCAGTCAACAGAAGAATTTCTGAATTGGACCAGAGGGAAAAAGATCATCTTAATGCATATGTAATTTTGGTAAAAAGAAAGAAGTGAAAAACATTTAGGAGCATTGAAAAGTAACCAATGGCAAAATTATAAATAAATGAAACTTTAAGGTGAATAGTGGAAATGAGTCTGTTTGAATTTTAGAATGACTCTGAAACTATTTTTATAAATAAGGATAAATTAAAATAAGCCTATTGAATCCCCACATTGGAATCTAAATCTTGACAGAATTGATAGAACAAATTACAAAAGAAGTTGGTGACAAAACCTAATTACTTGGAAACTTAAGGACTAAAATGTAATTTGCCATATGATTTTAGTATAAAAGCATGCCTTAGAATTTTTTCCATCATCTTCTTCCTTTGTTCTTCACTTAGCAGAAATCTTCCTCCAACTTCATCCACAGAATTTCTTCAAATTTCACCAAGTTTCTTAAGGAAAATTCATAGAAATCTAGCAAATCAACTTAGTTCTTTCATTTGCTACCATTATTTTGCTTGGAAGAACAAAGAAATTCGATGAATTTCTTCATCATCATTTCGGTCACTTCACTCCATCAAGGTAAGTAATTTGTTTGTTCACTTTCATGGTTTAGTTAGATGATTTTAAGGTTGAGTTGAATGGGTTTTAGGTTAGATTGCATCAATTGATGCATTTCGATAGAAATGCCTAATTTGCCTAATCTAAATGAAGTTGTATGCCTTAGCTATATTAATTAGAGTTAGTTTATGTTAATTGATGTTAGAATATGTTAATTGGAGGCTATTAGGTAACTAATTAATGGTTAATTTGGTGTAGAACATAAAGATTGCCAAAGTTTCCCTATTTGCCTCATTTGAAGAATTGTGGTGAAAATCATTTTTCCAAAGCATTTGGAAGGTTTAGATGAGTTCTATATGCATCAAATAACATGCCTAATACCTTAGATTGAACATTGGAAACCATATGGAAAATCCTTATTTTGGCCTAATTGTATTATACTATTCATGGCCTTGATTTTCTTTGATTTTACCTTTGAATTCCTATGCCATTTTGATTCATTTTATGTTGTTTAATGTTGTATATTTTATATCTATTGCATTGCCTACAATGTGGTTTGTTTGTTGGTTGAATGGGCATGCCAAACTTGCACCAAATCCTAACCTATTGGCTTGCCATTTTGTGTCCACCAAGTGTTTGATTAAATGTCTAGTTGTTTTTACCTTTGCCCATTGCTTTGTATTCCATAGGCCTACCATTTGAATGCTATTGTTGCCAACGACATTGGCATGCCAATTGGCCTACTGTTTTCATTTGCCAACCCAACCTTTGTTCCATACCTTTGTTGTTTACCATACCACTTATCATTGACTATATATCGTTTATTGTAGTGCCATTGAATATATTGATAATTGATTTGATTGATATTGAGCTTATTGATATGGAGGATACCATTGTTGCATAATGGTGTCCATTGATATGTTGTTTCCTTATATTGATCTTAATGTGGATTGACAGAATGGTGTCCATTGATATGTTGTTTCCTTATATTGATCTTAATGTGGATTGACAGAGCTACCGCTCTAACAAGGTAGTGGGAAAATATTGTCGGCAATGTGCACATTGTATTATTGGTGCCCTAGCTAGGAGGGGTTATGGTCTTGGCCATAAGACCTGATCAGTCTTATGCTTACTGATATGGATATTACTGGAGACTGTATGATTTCTTATAGTCCATACTGATGGTACTAGAGATTGTATGTTCGCATATAGTCCATCTCTTTATATGTCTTTCCATATTATACCGAGCCTATGATATACTATTGGTTATTCTGTCACCATCCGTATTTGATTTTGTAACTTGTTTACATTGACCCATTTGTTATTCATATTTTTATTGGCGATGCATATAGTTTCATTGAGTATCTTATATACTCACCCTTTGATTGTTTACCCGTTTTAGGAGTGGAGTAGACTGCAGAATCCCATCATTTGTCATCCGAGAATTTCTGCTTACTGTCATTTGACATATATATTCTGAATTCTGTATTTTGATGTTCATAATGTAACTGCTCCATAGGGTATGTATGGGATAGTTAGGATATGAACATTTATATGTATGTGATGATGTTTTATGATATATAATGCTAATATGAGATGTGATGACAATTGTTACAGCCAACAATACTAGATTACAAAATAATTACAAAATGACAGAATGAATAGTAATTAAGTAAAATGGATAATTAAATGATAGTTTATAGATTATGCATGTGATACTGGGTTCTACGGGTGCCGGTCGCCATTGGCATCTCCCACATCCTAGGACCGTCGTGATCCGAAAATGGGTCGTGACAGCATATATTGGAACCATTACTTTCAAAGTATCATAAACTACAAAGTAAATATGATAATTTGAAAATAATGACAAATGATGTTTTGAATGCATGTGATGGCTATATTGATGAGATAGCTACTTTAAGTGCCTCCAAAAGTGAGTTAGAAAATATTATCCTTGAAAAGACTCAAAGTCTTGATGATATTTGTAATGAAAATTTGAAGGATAAATTAGCTATTCATAATTAGTCTATATCCAAACTTTGTAAAGACAAAGATAAGTTATATGAGATTCTTAAATATCAAAGGTGTCTAACTAATAAGTTTGGACTTGGATATAATGAAGGTGGTAAGCCATCCACCTCTAAAATCACTTTTGTTAAGGTTTCTAGCTCCACTTCACATTTGCCATATTTGCCTCCACATAAGATCACGAGACCTAAGAATGACATTCCTAAGGCATGGGGTCAAAAAAGACCTTCATTTATATACACTAGACTAAGACCACAACATAAGACCAGACCTCAATTTAGACAAAGAAATGATGCTCATCATAATATGAGGTGTCATTATTGTGGTAAAGTTGGTCACATGATGACATGTCCCGAATTTGGAACACAACGGTCCTATGATGCAGGAACTCTCAGAGGCAATCGACACTTGTAGAACCCAATTACATATTCTGTAATCAATTATCATTTTATTATTATCCAAATTATTACTTATTAAGCATTTTGTATTCTGTTACTCTGTAGTCTGTTATTCTATAACCTAACTTTCTGATGTTTGTAATCAACACTCACAAATGCAATAACCATAAACAATTTCCATATAATATCGTTTATTCACATATACAATCTAACTATGTCCATAAACATAACCATGGAGCCACTAGAGTAAATATACAACATTGAGTTTTAAATGATTATATAGTCAAAATAATACAGCAGAATTCCACGGAGGAAGTGATACTGAAATCCAACTTCTACTCTTGACCTAAAAAATGATAAACAACTAAAGAATGAGTATAAGAATACTCAATGAATCTAATATGCATCATGTTAAGAGTAAAAGGTTAGGTAAACAAAAAATAATAGTTAAATAATCAAAGGTTTATTGTGTTGTACACCAAATTTTAGAATAAAGGAAATTTAATAGTAACAATGGTATGAAATCAATAACAGGTTAATAGTATACATATCATGCAGATAAGACAGATAATGGGCTATGATCACATATATACTCATATAAAACTCATGTAATAAATATAAGGTAGGCCCGGCCTTATGGCTAGGACAGTTAAATCTTCCCAGCTAGAGTTTATTATAAATAATGTGTACATTGTCGACGGTATTTACCCACTACCCTGTCGGTAAGGTAGCTCTGTCAAATCAACACATTATCCGATAAAAGAATGAAACAGGTTAATAAACAACAATGGGTAGCAAATAGCTCATCATTTATCAAATAGATAACAAATCAATTAATCAATACTATTATTCAGTAACTTATAAACAATGGAAGGTACTTATAGAATAATAATAGGTATAACAATCAATAATGGGTTAGGTTAAATGATGATCATTCAAGGTCACTTGGTTGGCATAATTGGCTAGCCAATGTTGCTGCTGACAATGGCATACAATGGTAGGCCTATGGAATTTACAAATGGTAGACTTATGGAATTTACAAGTGGTAGGCATATGAAATTTTGAACAAGGCATTTTGTCGAACACTTAGTGTGCAACATTCAATGGTCATTTTAACATGGTTTTGGTGCAACATTGATATTGCCCCAATAATCAACAACAAGCTCATTTCAAGGACAATACAATAGGAAATTGGTTTCCAACAAATAACATTATACAAAGGATCAAAAATAGTATGGAAATCAAGTGAAATCAAAACAAAATTTCAAAGGGGAATAGTACCAATCAATTCTGCCAAAAAGGAGGTTCACCAAAATGAATTCCAAAATTTATTTCAAAGCATTAGGCATGTGTGAACACTCATTTTTTTCACCTGCCGAACTCGTGCCTAGCCGATCAACACTCATCGAAACCAAGCCTAGCCGCCCCTCTCCGGTGGCAGCCCCCATGCCTATAAATACAAGACCCCCTTTCACTTCTAGAGGACCCCGAAATCACTTGAAGTCGAATTTTCCTTCTCGGATTTCTTCTATTCTCTCTCATACACTGATTTCTCCTTATTTCTTTAACTCTCTTTGAGTTTAAAGAATAATCTATTCGGGGTGTGTGGAGCCCATTTTCTTTAAGTTCTCTTTGAACTAAAGAAGGACTAAATTCGGGGTGTGTGGAGCCTCAAAATTATTTCTAACAAAATCACTCTGTTGATTTGCTTGTTTTAAATTATCAGATAAAAGACAATTAGACCATCTTCCCAGGTCTCAATCGATCCCCAGTAGAACTCCAATCCGGGAAAGTAATCAGACCACATCCTACTCAAAGAAATCAGATAAAAGACAATCCGATTGTCTTTTCGGGCTTCAATCAATCTAAAGTGGAGCTCTAATCCGGGCGAGCAATCCGACCACCACCTCCTCAAAAAGTAAGGGAGTAGGTATCGTGTCTTAACTTTTCCTATTTCTGATAGAGCATTAAAATAAAGAATAAAAAAATGATAAATCGGGCATCAATCAATCCTCCTTCGCAAAAAGGGAGAACTGTATGGGTTTTGATTCCTATTCAATGGGATACACAGGCAAGCTACGTAAGGGCTTCAAATCCAAAAAGGTCAAAGCAATCTCTTTTCTATTAATTAACTGCTTTATTGAATGTATTATTCGGGGAATGTGTGATTGACCTAGAACCCATAAGGGCTAGAGTTGATATCCCATATTTTGAAATTCTTGAATTATAATAATTTCAATTATCGCTCTCTTAACTGCTTTACTGCTTTATTTTCATCTAACCTGCTTATGCATCTATAAATCTCATCCTTAAAACTGCTCATGAAAATGTTTTAAATCAACGTTAAAATTAGAAGTCAGGTTCAATTGAAAACCTAGTCTCCGAATCCTCTTTGGTTTCAAAGACTAGTGCACTTATTTTTCTTTGGGATAAAATTAGAGTCAAAAATGGGTTTTTACATTAAATTTTCCCAACAAAAATAACTTAAGATGGTGACTTCAAAACGTCAAAATCATTTTCAAAAGGCGCTAAGGCCGCCTCCTTTGTGAGAAATCGTCCCGAAAAAATGAGAGAATTCCCGATCCCTTGGAACTACGGGAGGAAGTGCTCGGGCGAGGCTTCACAGTTGGCGACTCCACTGGGGACCAAACTTTTTCAAAAGTTAAAGAGGACTACCAATTAGTTGAAAAAATTTTCAAAAGTGACTTTGTACTTGGCTTTTAGTTTAACTTTGATTTTCATGCATCACTACATTTCCAGTTATGAAATTCAACCTTTGGATAGCTAGTAGCAATGATTCGACAACTCCCTTTGAGTATATTGGGAGATTATCACGACCCAAGGGTATGGGATCCGCCTATGGATACCAATACCTCGATGAACCCCCAATACAATCTAGCTAATACTTATAAACCTTATTCATTCTAATAGTTCATATATCACACAAGTTCATTCATGTTACATCATCATATCTCATGCCCAAACTCATACATATACATTATGCCAATGTTCTGCTGAAAATCTGGCAGAGTTTCCTCTGTAATTGTAACATGCTAGTTTACCATTTATCAATTAAACACTTCCAAATATCATTTCTCAACTCAACTCTATCTCCATATCATCAACTCATCCATATTTCCCAATTCACAACATAACCCATCATCATCATCATACTTGCTTTAGTACCAAACTGGGCAACTATATCAACATACACACATAGATAAATACATACATATCAACCTAAATACTCATACTTTGGATTACAGTACCATGGAGCTACTAGACAGAAATTTGGATAAAAGATTAACTTATAATA
>CANXYC010817525.1:0-14697 GCA_948193065.1 Aleurites moluccanus
TGATTCTTGTGGAATTCAAACTATATGACCCATGATATATTTATGTATAGAACGCTTTTCCCAATGAGAGTAAATTCATTGGTCCATTGTGCACTTTGGGAACCTAGCTGATAGGGTTTTTATCAGTGTTCCACCTAGAGGGGACCATGAGCTCTAGACGTATGCCCGACCAAGCATATATTTGTGATAAGGTAGCAAGGCTACTGATGCACTCTGTTGTGATAAGGTAGCACGACTACTGATGCACTCTGCAGTTCTATCATATGATTTGACAGTGCTATTCGATTGTGAGCACTTATGTTCTTGTAAGCTTAACCTTATGATATTTCCATATTCATGTACTTGTGACTTGATCTATACCATGCATGTTTATATCTTACTGAGTTGAAGGCTCACTCCTCTTCTGTGGATTTCAGGTAGTAGTGTAGCTCGAGAGGGAGCTAGTATAGAAGACAGAACTTCTTGATTCATTCCTCCAAGAAGACTCTATGTAATTCTTTTTAGATATATATATTGTTATGTTCCTCAATTTGTATTATGGTATTGTATGTAAAAGGAGTATACTCTAGAGCTCCGTAGTTAGATGTTGAGGATGATACTATTTTGATGTCTAAAATATTATGTTTGAGCTGCCTTTGTTCCTTAGTGATGTGGGAAGTATCTTTTGTTCGGTAAGGAACAAAAGGAAATTCTATAATGATGAATGTAAATGTATGAATGGTGATTTCATGAATCATAGAAATGAACAATTATAATGATAATCATATATGTTGTAGATGTGTATTGTGTATGAGATCCAGGATATGAGTGTTCTACGAGTTTATAGTGGCCTTAAGCCTATCCTTGCCCTATGACCGTCACACCACTGGAGTTGGGATGTGACACTAGTGTTGTCTTTTGGATTGACTAATACGCCAGCTACTTTCATAGACCTCATGAATAAGCTATTTAAGCCATTGTTGGACAAGTTTGCCATAGTGTTTATAGATGACATTCTTGTGTATTCTCAAAGTGAGGAAGAATAAGAAGAAATTCTTCGGATGGTATTGCAGATTTTGAGAGAGCATCAGTTATTTGCTAAGCTTTCAAAGTGTGAGTTTTGGTTTGAGAATGTTTGTTTCTTTGGACATGTTATGAGCAAGGATGGACTCAAGGTTGACCTAAGGAAAGTAGACGCCATTCTTAGTTGTCTTAGACCCACCAATGTTTCAAAAGTTAGGAGTTTTTTGGGTTTAGCATGCTACTATAGAAGGTTAATTCAGGATTTCTCCAAGATTGTTGTTCCTTTGACTAAGCTTACTCAGAAGCTAGTGAAATTTCAATGAACAGATGCATGTTAAGGGAGTTTTCATAAGTTAAAGACTTGTCTCACCACGGCACCTGTGTTAGATTTGCCATCAGGTGAAGGAGGTTATGCGGTGTATTATGATGTTTCGAGAGTAAGGCTTAGTTGTGTGCTTATGCATCATGGTAGGGTAATATTTTATGCTTCTAGACAGTTAAGGAAGCATGAGGTGAATTATCTGACTCATGATCTTAAGATGGCTGCAGTTGTCTTTGCATTGAAGATATGGAGACATTATATGTATGTAGAGAAGTGTGAGATCTTTACAGATCATCAGAGCTTGAAGTATATCTTCGAGCAGAAAGACCTAAATCTTAGGCAAAGGAGATGGATGGAGTTACATAAAGACTATGATTGTGAGATTTTGTACCATCCAGGAAAAGTGAATGTGGTAGCGGATGCTTTGAGTAGGAAGTCTTTGGGTAGCTTAGCCCATATTCAGGTGAGTAAGAGACCTTTGGTGAGTAGGTGCAGAGTTTGCATAATGTGAGGATCAGTTTTGACTTGTCAAATACAGGAGTGCTTCTAGCATGTTTCCAAGTCAAGCCAATACTTATTGATCGGATTAGAGAGGCACAAGATAGAGATCCTCAGTTTGTGAAGCTGAAGAGAGATATGGGA
This sequence comes from Aleurites moluccanus, assembly GCA_948193065.1. NCBI lineage: Eukaryota > Viridiplantae > Streptophyta > Magnoliopsida > Malpighiales > Euphorbiaceae > Aleurites > Aleurites moluccanus. Next base: position 1,967 of record CANXYC010817525.1, read on the forward strand.
ATAAAGACAGCTTCAGGTTTTGCTATGATATATGGCATGTTGAGACTTGGCAGTAGAGTATGTGTTCCAACAATCAATGGTTTAATAGATGTGATTCTTAAGGAGCATGTCATTTTAGCTATAGTGTTCACCCAGGTGCTACGAAGATGTACCACGACATCAAGAGTTCTTACTGGTAGAGTGGGATGAAGAAGGATGTGGCAGAGTTTATGGCAAGATGTTTGACTTCTCAGCAAGTTAAATTTGACCATCAAAAGCCTTTGGGACTACTTCAACATTTGCCACTGCCATAGTGGAAATGGGAAAGGATAACTATGGACTTTATTGTAGGGTTGCCACATACTTCAAGTGGGCATGACTCGATCTGGGTAATTGTGGATAGATTGACCAAGTTAGCTCACTTCTTGCCAGTTAAAACAACCTACATAGCTTCTCAATATGCATAGATGTATATTGATGAGATAGTAAGACTCCATGATATTCCAATTTCTATTATCTTTGTTAAAAGAGCTCAATTCACATCAAGATTTTTGCAGAAGCTATAAGAGTCTTTGGGTATTCAGTTTGATTTCAGCACGGCATTTCATCCCTAGACAAATGGGTAATCAGAGAGGACTATTCAAACTCTAGAAGACATGTTAAGAATGTGCATTCTAGACTTTATAGGTAATTGGGATAAGCATTTGCCTTTGATAGAATTTACCTACAATAATAGCTACCATTTTACTATCAAGATGGTTGCTTATGAGGCTTTGTATGGTAGAAAGTGTAGGTCTCCTTTGTGCTGGGATGAAGTGGAAAAGAAGCATGTTGAAGGGCCTAAATTGATTCAGTATACAACAAAAAAGGTCCTTATCATCAGAGAAAGATTGAAGACTGCTTTCAGTAGGCAGAAGAGCTATGCCAATCCTAAGAGAAAAGATCTTTGATTCATGGTTGGTGACTTAGTGTTTTTGAAAGTCTCACCTATGAAAAGAGTTCTAAGATTTGGTATGGTAAGAAAGGCAAGCTATCTCCGAGGTACATTAGGCCATTTGAGATGTTGGATAAAGTTGGAGAAGTCTCTTACAAATTAGCCTTGCCACCTCACTTGGACAATGTGCATCCAGTCTTAAATGTTTTCATGCTTCAAAAATATGTTACAGATCCTTCCTATGTGTTGCAAGCTCAAGAGGTAGAATTCCAGAAAGACTTGACTTATGAAGAGGTTCCAGTAGCCATCATTGATAGGATGATCAAGAAGCTAAGGAATAAAAATATAGCAATGGTTAAAGTCTTCAAATTATGGAAGAATACACTCGTGAGAGTAAGTTGAACATACAAGTTAAGTATCCCCACCTATTTCAAGTTTAAGGTAAATTCTTTCAATTTGAGGAAGAATTTTGTTAAGGGGGGAGAATTTAACACCTGAGATTTATTTTGCTTGTATATATTCTGAAATTCTTGTAATGATGTATATAAGATTTGTTATGGAATGTTTGTTTTGGAAGTTAGATTTATTTGTTTTGATTTGAATTTCAGAGTTTGTGTTTATGCAAAATTTTGTGAATTTATGTTCAAGACTTTCAAGAAAGAATTTGAGATATGTTGTAGCGTCATGTATCTAGTTTAAGTGGAAGGAAGAATCAAAGCATTTAAACTTCTAAAGCTCAAGATAGAGCTGGTTTAGCATGTGCTTCCGAAGTGATTTTTTTTCCAGCTTCTGTCGCGAACAATGCTCGTGAACAGTACACGTGAACAGTGCTCATGAACAATACGAGTGAACAATACACGTGAACAATAATTATGAATAATGTCATGAACAGTAGCGTAAATAGTATCATGAATAGTAAACTCGGGATTTTTTTTTTGCAGTAGCTTCTTTCCACTTCATTTTCTTTCTTTTTTCTTCTTTTCTATTTCCACTTTCTCTCAACCAGAAGTCATTTTTCTTCATTTCTAAGGTTTTAATACTCTAATTAAGCCTTATTAATACTAGAAAATACAAATTAAGGACTATAAGAGCATCAATTCAAGCCAAATTCTTCAAAATTTCTTTGGAGGAAAAAATAAGGTAATTTTCTCAAATCTTCTCTTTAGCTTGAGTTAAGTTTTTTGTTAGCTAGAATAGTTATTTTTAAGTTGTGGATGATATTTTGTGCACATTAATGGCTAATAATTATAGTTAGATTTAGTAGTATGAAGATTTATGATTTTTGGATGAATAATGCTGTGAATAGTAGCTTTTCTCTATAACTATTATTCATCATCTATTAATGGTTAAATTAATGCTAGAATTTATTCATAGAGACTCTAAGGAGTTTAGAATTTATGGAGGATTATTTTATATGATTGTTTTGAGAAAACTCTAAATTTTGGAATTTTGGGAATTTTTATTTAGGAGAAGAGAACTCAAGGAATTAATGATCTTTTGGATTTGATCAAGAGTTGAGCTTGACTAGAAAGCTTTTTAGTGCTAAGAGGTAAGTGTGGATTTCGTTTCATGTATATAATTCTCCATATGAGAATTTTTGCTAAAGCATATTATATTCATATATATGTATATGTTATTTATGAATTCAATTTATAGAAATCCTCCTTAAATAAAATCTTTGAATGTTGATAATGACTTGGTTATTTTCCTTGGACCAAGTTCATTAATAAACCTTTGTTATGCATAATATGATATGTTATTCATATGTTGTGATCTTTTGATCACTTTTAATTATTGTTGAACCAATACATGATATGTATATCACGGAACATACATTATAGAACGCTTTTCCCAATGAGAGTTAATTCATTGGTTCAATGTGCACAGAGTAAACCTGGCTGATAGGGTATAGTATCAGTATTCCACCTAGAGGGGATCACGAGCTCTAGGCATATGTCTGCATAAGCATATATGCCACATGAAGGTAGTAAGGCTACCCAAACGTTATGATATGTAGGGATGGCAATAGGGTGGGGAATCCTTGTTCCCCATAGGGATTTACCCCAAACAGGGTGGGGATTCCTTGATTTGTCTCCCCATGGGATTAGAGATGAAAAATATTTTTTTCTCGTTAGCGAGGACGGGGAGTGTATTCCCCACCTCGTGGGGATCCCCATCCCTGTCCCCGTGGGGATCCGTTATTATATTTAGTTAATTATTATATTTATTTAATTATTGCTTATATAAAATTATATTAATTAATAACATATATATATATATAAGGAATAATTCTTATGAGATTGTTGGAGTTTATTGAAAGCACTTATTTGATTAAATTTGTTCAGGTACTCATACTTTAATGTATACTAAATTTTTAATGTTTTATTAAAAAACATTACCGAATATTTTTGATGTAGTAAAATATTTATATTTTAATTATGTTTGGTTGATGTTTTGTATGTTTGAATTTATTTATATTTTCTAAATAAAATTTTTCATATTTTTAGCTATTATTTATGAATTTTATAAATATAAATAAATTTAGTAATACAAAATTCAAGCGAGGAACGGGGATCCCCATCGATACGGGGATGGGGATTAAATGATCCCCATATGTGAAACGGGGACGGGGATGGGGATTCCCCGCTAAGGTGGGGGTGGGGATGGTTCCCCCGCCACCACCCCGCCCCGCCTCGTTGCCATCCCTAATGATATGTTATCAGTTTTATGTTATGTTTATTTGATAATGTCATTCTTTATAGGCATTTATGTTTTTAAAAAAGAATCGTGATTTGATATTAATATATGTATTATGAAATGATTGAATAATGCTACCCTTTGTAAGCACTTATGATATTAATGTATATATTAAGATTTCTTCCTAGTACCCTGGTACATGTTCAAGATTTGCTATTTAAGTATTCTATATATGTTATTCATTCTCATTGTTCACATCTTACTGAGTTGAAGGCTCACCACTCTTCTGTGGATTTCAGGTTCTAGCTTATTTCGAGAGAGAGTAAATCCTGAAGACAGAGCTTCTTGATTTCCTTCTCCATAAGAATACTCTTTTATGTAATATTTTTGGATAATAGTTGAATTATATATATATATATTCATATCTATGAGAAGTATACTCTTAGAAGCTTCATAGATGTGTGTGATGTTGCTTATTTTTTTGTTGCCTATTTTTTTGTTGCCATGGATGGCATTATAGACTTTTCATTGTTCCATATTGATGTTAGAATTATCTTTTGATCATAAAGGAACAAATGGAAATGTCATATCAGGTTGATGAGATATATAAGATATGGATGTTTGGCATGATGCTAATATGTGTTGTATGTTTGATCCAGGTTAGCTAAGGGTTCTACGGGTGTACGGTGGCCTTATGCCTACCCTTACCCTAGGACCGTCGCACCGGTGGATTTGGGGTATGACATGTTTCATTTCTAATCTTATTTTTTGACCACGGTTGACTAGACTGGCCTATTTGGTTGCCATGGCCTAATTGTTCCATATGTGGTCTCATCATGTTAGCACTAGCCATTTCACATTCCTAAAATGCAGCTACACTCTATTTCTGATGTTCTGCAAACAACTGTGCAATGTTATTTTGCTGAGGGATGCTTGAACTCTGTGTTTAGGTGTGTTTGGTCTATATGCTTGGTCTTTTGTTGGATATTTCAGTCTCTTTGCTTGATCTTTTACTAATTATTACAGCTCTAGTTTTGCTCATAAATTGAGTCATGATATTTTCATATGTGATTCTAGCTTTCTCTTTTACAGTTGGAATTTTCTTTTGATTCTTTCTCATAATAGAATCAGCTGATTCCTTTTCCTGTCAATAAGAAAAAACAATGACATGTATTAATGACAATGTTCAATGTTATTGAATTATAACTTTTGCATGACAAACAAGTTTAGATCATATTGTCTTTGAAACTATTGATTTTTTAGGACAACTTCTCACATTATGTCCCTTTGACTTGCATATACTACAAGTCATTTGCCTCCCACTCCTACTAAGCTTCCTAACTTTTTTTACTTCTTCCTTGTCTTTTTTTTTTTTTTCTATTTTTTTTAGGCCTTCCTAGCATTGCCTTTACTACTGGAGGCTTTATTACTTCATTATCAGTATGTGGCCATAAAATCCTTCCCCTTGCAGGCTTCAAATGAAAACTCATAAGCCTTCAAGTAACTCTCTTTTTTATACCAGTGTGCAATCCATTTGTCAACCACGTCTTCTTCAAAATGGATTGTACAGATTGTAAGAGGACAAGGTAGACCAATTAAGTCCCACTCCTTGTAATGCAAGTCCACTTGGCTAAATCTATATAGTTTTTATTGGCCACATTATAGATATTATCCACTTTATATCCCTGGTCCCCTTTGCAGTCCACAAACTAATCATAAGCTAGCTTCATATTCATGTCAACTTTGGCAACAACTCTTGATGCCATGTCTAATATTCAAGTACTTACAAACCTTCTTTTGGTTGCAATCCTCTTTATAACTTATACTTTGATCTCCTCAAGCAAGGTTACAATAGATTTACACCTAGCATACATCAAAGCAAACCATTAGCAATTTATAATCTGTTTACTAATAATTAAAGTAGTACAACCAATCACATTTTGTTAGATACTATTACCTGGCATCTAATATCCATCCATTAAAGGTTTCAGATAAGTTGTTGTCCATAACATCACACTTAATGGTTGGGTTGAAGAATGTCTTTATCCACTGAGGCAAATGGTAATGAAGCACATCATTAACTATCCCTTCACCTAGGTCTTCTAGTGTAGTTAAGTTGTCCTTCAACTGCTATACAAAGGTGGACTTAACACACCTCTAGAAAGCTAGCTTCCTTTCATCACCTCTCCATTTCTTTGTCCAATTTGCATAGATGTGTCTTGCACACATCCTATGCTCTATTGAAGGTAAATGCTTGATTATAGCATTCTCTAAACCCTATAAAAAAGTAATATAAAAAGTCAGTATTGTACTTCCCTATTTAATAAAAGTATAGTACATAATGGAATTAAAATAAAATTGATTGTACCTTTTCCATGTTTGAAATAATTGTATTATCTTCTTCATCTCCTAAAGGCGAGTCATGCTTTAGACACTTTAGAAATCATCCCCAATTCCTTTTGTTTTCAACTTGGACCATTCCCCAAGCTAGTGGGAATATCTGATTGTTCCCATCTCTCCCTACAACATATAACAACTGTCCCTTACAAATCCCCTTCAAAAAACACCCATCCAAACATAATATGGGCCTATATCCTAACACCCATCCATTCTTTGCACCCTTAAAATATACATAAAATCTAAGAAATTTATTTCCCCACTCTCATTATCCTTAGAGGATATTACTGTGCAAGTTGTACCATGATTACTATTCTTAATCTCTTCTAAATAATCATGCCAAAGAGCATATTTAGCTCTATAGTCCCCAATAATCTCCCTCATAACTTTGTTTTTTGTATTCTTACATACACTAAGATTCACATGCAATTTCAACTCAGTGTAGAATAAATTCTTCAATCCTCTCAAGGTAATATTGGGTTGTTGAGCAACCCTATTCTTAAACATTTTAGCAAGTAAAGAACTCGTAACAAACTTATTTTTATGTACCCTACGATACTTGTGATGTGGATGGTAGGTTTTAACTATCAAGGTATCATCATTGGACTCATTAATAGGGAAAAAAAACTCAAATAGTTTTTAGCACATTTCACCCTCATCATTTTCTTCTCATTTTTAACATATCTAACCCCTAATGCCTTAAGGACAGAATACCTAGCTATAACATCCCTACATTGCTCAACATTAAGAAAAACCATCCCTAGATAGAATATAGGTATCTTAGCCTGTGCATCAAACCTCACCCTACTGCTTTTCCTCCTCACTGCTTCATCATCATACTCTTCATCAAACAGACTATAGTAGCTATCATAGTCTGAGCTATCATAATATTCAGTTTCATTACCATCCTTTGTTGCTACATAAACATCATTATCCTCATCTATTTCATCCTCATCATCAAAATCAACAATAACTTCCTCTTTAACCTCCTCATCTACTTCATCAACATTATTCTGATTTGCTTCCCTATCTTCCCCACCATGAATACTACTCTTTAAATTTTTCTTAAACTTCCTAACTTTTTTCTAGCTTAATGCAATTCCTCATCATGCTTATTAGAAAGTACATTCACATCTAATAATAAATCATCAAAAGTCTGATGATTCCCGTCATTATAATCCTCCTCCTCAACAACCTTATCTACATCTACCCTACTAACACTACTGCCAACCTTTATCCTATCAACCCCTAACCCATGAACACCTGTAATACCTTGCCCATTCTTACCAACTTCTTTAGTGTTTGGCCCCTAATACAGAAAAAGTATTAATACCCTCACTTGCCACAACTTCATTAGTGTTTGCCCCCTGCCCTAACACATTCACTAATCCCTAAAGGTTCTATAATTTTAACAAAAGATTGACTTTGAAAACCACAATTCATATATTCACCACTTAATATGCTAGTGTGGTTAATATAAAATATTATATCCTCCCCAGCTTTAATATTATACAACCTAGACAAAAGATGCATCATCTTTTACTAAATAAAAATTTTCACTGTCATCCTTAAAATATAGTCCAGAAATCTTGTTATAACCTAAGTCTAATATTTATGACATTACATTTGGGTATGACATTAGATCCATGTCAAATGAATATTAAAGGACACTAACAGAAGCCCAAACATATTCCCATTTCCCATTTGTCATAAAACAACCATTATGATAAATCAATAATCTCACAAACAAGTTAGTCATCTTGCATTTTCAAATTACACAATCATAAGAACCATAATACATAGGTAGTAATGCATAATATTACACATTCAAAAGTATTTGTCTAATTTACTATTACACGTATTCTAAACCAAATTTAATTAATTTTAAATATTAATATTAAAATTATACAAACCCTAAATTAATAGTCTTCGGTATTCAAATACCTAAATTTATATACGGCTCAAACCCTAATTTAATAAAATGAATCAAATTTACTAATATTATACAAAGAAAACCCTAATTTAATCACATGCAATAAAATTCCAATTTAATATACAGATAAAACCCAAAATCGCATGCATCAAAATCCTAATTTGATATACAGACAAAATACCAAATATAATATAATTTTTCAATAGAAAGGACCACAAACAATAAAAAACTATTAAATAACTAAGATACCACACACCAGACATAACTATATGGACCACAAACAGAAAAAAATATATATAGTAGTCATTGTGGTCCACCAACAACATAAAATATTAAAATCACCAAACAAAACAATTTTATATCTTTCACAAGCATAAAATATTCAACTCTTTTTAGATTCCCAAAAGAAAGTGACCTGGATAGTGAATTCCACCCTTTTTCGCTTTGATAGATTTTACGAAAGAAACAAAGTTACAATTCTCTACCCCACAGACAAACAAAGATAAAAAAAAAAACACAACCCTTTTTTCTTAGATCGTTTTGGAGTGATTAAAAGGAAACAAAGATAGAATGTTTACCAACAATCGATTGAGAGATTTAGAACTGAATAAGAAAATTATGTTTCTTATTTGGGTTTAAGAAAACAAGCTGATAAAACGATGTCGTTAAAGGCTTGATATGTTTTGGGTTGAAACAACATCGTTTTTTAATATGACAGGTGTGCTTTATACGTCGGCATGTCAATTCTCAGTCAGCATTCATTTACCAGTATACGTGTTTTTAACACGTGTGCTCCTCACTTGCATCAAACCCTATCAAAAAAAGATTTAATGTGATTACAAATAAAAAATTTGAGGGCTTAATTAATAAAAATTAAACTATAGAGGGTCAAAAGACAAAAATGTGAAAATTCATGGGCCTAAAAATGCTTTTTTCCAAAAAGGATATATATGTGTGTGCATGTAGGTATAGCATAACCACTATAAATATTAATCCCTTCAAAAAAGAAAAAAAATTGCCTATATATAATTACTTAGAAGATGTAATGCATGATTTTAACGCCCTAGACTGTAGTACAGTAGGCAGTAAGGAAGTAGCGAATCATACTAATAGAATGACGTTAATTAAAAAAAAAAATAGGCTAAAAAATAGCTATTGAGGAATATAGAGGAAATTTAGGAATAATTCTTTTAGAAGAATTTTAAAAATGATAATAGACAGAATTATCGATAAAAAATTTGTAAATATTTTTTAAAAAAATTTTTACAAAAATTAATTTAGGATATTTAGAATTAAGATTCTAAAATATTGAAAAAAAAAATTTAAATTGAGGTTCAATATGAATTTAGAGAGATAAATGGATAGTAAAGAAATAGAAAAGATAAGAAAAATCTAACTTTTGGAGGAATTTTTTGGTAGACGATTTTTAATTAATTTTAGACAATAATTTGTACAAATTTCTTTTACATGATTTAATTTTGATGGATTATGGATTAATTAAAAATAAATTGAAATATATATGATATTTTAAGGTGAGTGAAAATAGATATAAAATAAGGGAGGAATTAAGAGACGTAAATTGTCGATTTTCGGAGTTTTGCCGAAACGGGTTCGGTATAAAATTTTTGTAACTATAGAGAATAATTAAGTTGAATTGAGGTACTAAGAATAATATAAGGTTTCATAGGACTTGAATGTCAATAATTTAAGGACTTAATTGACAAGAATTAAAAAGAATTATTGTAGCAATTATAATTAAGAAAAATTATGGGTAAAATATGCAATTATCAAAAGTTATGGGACCCACCAATAAAATTATAATTTTTCATCAAAAAAATTCTGGAGCTTTCTTTGAGATGGCTGGCCATAACTATTAAAAAGATAGATTTTTTTTTATTTCATGATTCTTTTTCCATAGCATTAAGAAACTAACAAGTGTACATATTCTAGAAAATTCTATAATCTTTATTATTTTTTTCAATTATTTGTCTTTGGAGTATAAAAAGAAAAAGATGGATATTTTTTTGGAGAGCTTGGCTGAATCCTTAATAGAAAAATAATCAAAAATTTATCTTCCAACCTTTTCAAAGAAATCAACTAAAAATAGATAGGAAAGTTGATGAAGGAAGGAGTTTAATGAAGAAAAGTGATGGAGATAGATGGTCAACTATCGGGAGGAGCAAAAGAAGGTGGAATTCAAGTGATTCAACTTAAGGTATGATTCTCAAACTTCAGTGTTTAATTATATTTAAGAGTTTTATAGTTTAATTAAGTAGAAAAATTCATTGATTTGAGTTAAGAAAGATAAAGATAAACTAGAGTTTATAAGGATTCTGGAATCAGTTTTAAGGCAGTAGAGTATAGCCAGTATTCCAAAATTTTAATGAATGAATTTGAGGATGATTAAAACATAAAAGTTGTAGATAAATATGTTAATTATATTTTTGTAAAAGTAATTTCCAAAATTTTAAGTGAGGAAAGATTTATTAGGAAAAAACCGTGACTGGCTTAGAATCAGAGTTTCAAGAAATTTGCTACTGTATTTCTATTATAGAGAGAGTTAGAGACAAAATTAGAGGAAGTATTCAGCATTAAAATTGTTAATTTTTGTCTTATATAGATGCATGTAAAAGTTTTTTTCAATTGGATTTATTTTTTAAGAGATATTAAGTTATAAGTGTAATCTTCCCGAATTAACTGATAAATAAAATATAGGCTACTGAGTTATATTACTATGACGATTTTAAAATCTGAATTAGAGAAAGTGTTAAATATGAAATATATTCATTATATGTTATCTAAATTTATGTAAATTGATTTTTGTAATTGGATGAACATGGAATTAATTATAAGTATGGAAACATGATCTATTCGGATAGAGATTTTAGGACTATAGGTTAAATTTGAAAATTCACTAATAGTTGTACAGTGATCCAAATAATCTGAAATTTAGATATGTTATAATATTATGTGTATATATTAAGTAGGAAAAAGAATAAAAGTAATTGGATAAGTATAAAATGAATTATAGGCAAAAGAACAGAGTCTGCCTGAGTTAAAGTTACAGGGCAGCAGGATTGACAGTGAGGTTAAGTTCAAACTATCACCATATGATATGTAAAATTTAAAAATATCTAAATTTTGGATATATTAGAGTTTAATATGTTTAGTTTAAGTAGGAATAAGAATTGAAGTATTTGGATAAGTATAAAAAGAGATATGGATTAAGGAACACAGGCTGCCATCATGGAATGTTACACAGAAAAACCTTAGTGATTTGGGAAATTTAGGAATTTCTTAAATATAAGTGTGTAATATCTATCAATTTTGTTGTATTTTATTAAATTATATATTTGGAGAATTAATTAATTTCAAATATGAATGTTTGAGAATTCTAGAATTTCTGATTTGCAGTTGCAGGAATTTTGAGGATAATTGCATATTCTAGAGAAATAATTTGGTAAAGTGTAAAATATAAAAGTTATGAGTTTATATCTTAACTAGAATTATGTAAAATGGCTTAGCAAAATTCCATGTATGTGAGGAGTTATGCTTCATTGAGTAGGAATGGTCTGGGTTAATATGTTTGCTGGGAAATCTGAGTCTGTTTGAATTTACCAAGAATGACTGAGATAGATTGAACCAAAGGTGTAAACATGAAAAATGTTTCTTTGTGTGTTGTGATATTGGCTGTAAAATTTTAGAATTTTTAGATAAGTATACCCCAGTGGAGAGTCGATTATATCAGACTTGTTCGGATGAATTTTGGGACAGTAAGTCCAGTTGAATTTGGAGAGTCACCATGGTCATGATAGTTGCCTTTATGATTTGAATTTTTTGATATGTTGAGCCTCTGTATTTCTATTTTAAGTGGCAAAAAGAATTAGTAAGTTTGGATATTTGTAGCTCATTTGCGAGCTGGTTAAGTGTAAGTTGTTTAGGAAAGGTTTCAACTTAGCATAGTCTTGGTATGGCGAGCCGACAAAATGTGAAGTGGCATTTTGGGAGCTGGCAATGCGAAGTGGCGAAATGGAAAAGTGGAGAGGTGAGATTGCCGAAGTGGCAATTGGCAAAGAGGCATATACGAGGTGGCATGTGCGAAGAGGAAAGGCGAAGAGGATTTGGCGAAGAGGTTTGGCAAAGAGGATTTGGTGAAGAGGTTTGGCGAAGAGGATTTGGTGAAGAGGTTTGGCGAAGAGGAAAGGCAAGATGGCATAATGCGAAGAGGCATTATGTGAAGAGGGAATATGCGAAGTGGCAGTTCACAAAGAGGGAGATAAGCGAAGCGAAGAGGCAAAGAGGCGAAGAAGCATTGCCGAGGTGGCATATGCGAGGCAGAGTTCACGAAGAAGAACTCGCGAGGAGAGTTTGGTGAGGAAACATATGCGAGGTGACATATTCGAGCTGGATTAGCGAAGTAGCATTGCCGGATCAGTTTGGCGAGCTAAAAAATGCGAGGCGAACTGGTGAGCTGGCAAGCGTGTTTTCTGGGGGCAATAGTCTATTTAACCCCAGCAACCCAGTAGCGTTTTTCACGATTTTTCCTTCCTTCTTTCTTCGTTAAATTCAGTCTTTTCTCATATTAGTTTCATTTTATTTTCTAAGGCATTAATACTCAAATTAATGCATTAGACTTATAGATTATTCTACATTAAGGCAAAAATCATCAGATTTGAGCAAGAAATTTTAGAAATTTCAGTGTTGAGGAAAATAAAATAAATTTTCTTCAAAAGTTATTTTCTTTAGATTTATTTAAGTCTATGGGTTAGAATAATTAATATTGGGTATATA